>JAVTVJ010004196.1:0-59687 GCA_034509425.1 Eopsaltria australis
TAATATTTTTTAGTGTATTTGCTCATCATTAATGTTTTCATCAGCATTAATCAAGAT
Source organism: Eopsaltria australis (assembly GCA_034509425.1). Taxonomy (NCBI): domain Eukaryota; kingdom Metazoa; phylum Chordata; class Aves; order Passeriformes; family Petroicidae; genus Eopsaltria; species Eopsaltria australis. The sequence continues at coordinate 58 of JAVTVJ010004196.1, forward strand.
TATTCTTCATTTTCTTTAAAACAGTTCACCTAAACCTGAGGAGCAGTGAGCTTCCTTTCAGAGTTGCTTTTGGAAAGAATGAAAGCACTCAAAACTTTGGAACCTTGAGTCATTCAAAGGTTTAGTAGAACACAATTTCACACTTATTCTTATTTTCCCCCTCCATAGTCAAGCAAATTTACACTGATGTCACCTGTAGTACCTCATCAGTTGACTTAAGACACAGTGTCCTAAGATTTGTAAATATTTTCAACTGTGTCAGACAAGTGACTTTTAGAGCAAGTTGAATACACCCAGTGCTGCCCATCAGTGAGGTTCTTTCCGTGTAAAACTTAGGGGAGAAAGGAGACCTGATATCCTGTCCTCATGATTTAGTAGTGTGAGAGAACTCAAAACACTTCATCTTCAAAACATCACTTTTCTCCCTCCAGCCTTCCTTGCTTTTGAAAGCCTTCTACAGTCTGTCAACTCCCCAGTCAGCAAAGTCAACACAACACGAAAGAAATTTATGGAAAAAACCCGATTTAAATCTTTTATTTAAATTTTGTTTTTGCAGTGGTCTTTTCTTCTGTGTTTGCATGTGGCTTTAGCAAGGACAGCTCTGGATGCTGGGTGGACCCAGCTCGGATTAATCACAGACGGAGCAGCTGAGGGTGAAGTGAACACTCCCAAATAAGCACATCCACATACTCCTCCTTCCCTCCCAGCCTTACCCTCCTCTGTAAATCAAGCAAGAAATAAACCAGATGCCCTCTGCCTTTTGCTATCAGCGCCGTGGATAATCCCCCCCTGGTAACGATCCATGTGGCCAATAATCCATCAAGGGGAGGGTATTAACAGCAGGGAGAAAATGCACCACGACAAAACACTTTTCCTTGCACCCTTGCTCCTGGTCAGAAAACTGTCAGGACAAAACACCTCCTTGGGCTAATTGCTGACAAGTGTGAGATAAACAGCCTGTTAACGCAACCAGCTCCCCTCCCTTTTTAAGAGAAGGGATGCAATTAAAGCCTTCAGTATTACACAGAACGTGACATCCGTTTATTGTTCTTGTTTCACACAAGTGGAGCTTTATCTCATTTCATACACCAGACGCTATTATGAAACACTCACATTTGGGGAAGAGAGGCAGGCCTGGGAAATTCTGGCCTGAAGAAGCAACAGGAAGGAAAATAAATGTCTCATTTTATTTGCAAGCTGGCAGGTTCTGTGGCAGAACCTGGCTGAGGCAAAAGGTGTGGGATGAGTCCAGGCTGCTGGGTCTTGGAGACACAGCAACCTACAGTCAGGAGTATTACCCTCCATAAATTGCTGGAAGAACTGTGCTTGGCTGGAAAAAAACATGTGAGGAGAGAGAAAACACTATAATTAGCGCAACCAAAAGCCCACTCAGACTCTCATCAGAGAATTTCTTCAGTGGGCATTGCCCAGTGGTAAAAGATGAATTCTGCTAATTAGTAAGGACGAGTCAAAGGTGAAATCCTGATGTTAACTGTTTGAACAAAGACCAGGGATATTTTCCCTGCAATCCAGCAGACACAATCAGCTGCTCCTGTGACTGGAAGGCCCTGATTTGTCCCTGCTATTACAACACTGTTTATTGTGCATAGCAGCATTGGCAGTCCCGTGCACTCACGGGGTCTCAGCCCTTGGCCAACAACCCCACACCACCCCTGGGTTGTGCAGAAACCCCTCCAGTGCCAGGATATCACACAGATGGATAAGGACGCATTGTCTTGTATATATGTTGGGTTGGAACTGGATGATCTTTAAGGTGCCTTCTAACCCAAACCTTTCTGTGATTCTGTGTCTCCTGTGGACAAGCCACCAGGCTATTAAGAAGAGTGAAAAGTGGGATTTACCACTTCTTAACCATGTTAACAACAATTAAAGCAAGCAGTCTGTTCTTATATCTGTGAACCACTCTATGAGGAATTACACCCTTATTTTACACAGCCTGACTCATTGTTGTGCTTAATTTCATGTATTACTAATCAGACATTCAGAAACCTGGTGCCTCTAATTTTCCTTTATTTCCATAATTTCTGCTTTGTGATAACAAGGAGAAAAGTGACTAAATATTATTGAGCAGATCCATGGCAAAGGAAATACAAACTTTGTAATGCCTTTTGCAGACTTCATGTTCTGCCTCCCACCTTTCCTCCTCCACTCCCAGGATGGAGGATCCCTTAGCAATGGAGAAGAATGAGTGCATCTGTTCTAAGTCTGGCAACACATTACCATCCCTCCTATATCAACTTATTGAAACAATGCAATATATTCAATATCTGAATGTACTTTTTGATATGCATCTGGTTTGCTCATGCACCAAAAAATGCTGTCTTATATCTGTACTTTACACCAACCTAGCCAACCACTGATAGCAAACTTAGTTTTACAAAGAGAAGAGCATAATTATTTAAAATTTAACCCTCATTTGACGTAAGATTGGGACTTAATATTTTATAACAAGGTATGGAAGACCTTTAAAGTAAAATGTTACAATTAAAATGCTTATAACTCTGTGACTGATGGAGCCCAGAGCACACACTCCCAAAACCAATTAAAAACACTTCTAAAGGGATCATAGGCTGATAGAAGTCCCCAGGAGATGTTTTTGAGTACCCATGCCCTCTGAACACAACCATGATGCAGAGCTCACGATAGAAGATCCCACGCATTGAACTGTCTCATGAAGCTCTTGTATCAAGTCAGGTCATGTATTTTCATTGATCAACCTCAAAAACAGGGTAGAAAATCAGAGAGGTCTCTGGGAGGCACTTTTCTGCCTGTTCCACTCAGAAGACTTGTAACGGACAATTCAGTTCTACTTAATTCTCTTTCTCAGAGTGATTCTGCCAGAGGGGAGCACACAACTGATGGGGGGGAAATGGTGATTTTAGAACAAACATCCTGCCCCATCCCTAGGAGTGTCCAAGACCGGCTTGGACAGGCTTGGAGCAACCTGGTCTAGTATAGGGTGTCCCTGCCCGTGGCAGGGGTGGAATAGGGTGAGCTTTAATGTTTCTCCCAACCCAAACCATTCCATGCCTGTGATCTTCACTAGGAAGAAACAGACCATTATAACACCTCTGTTTCCTCCAGCTATCTGTGATTCCTGCACCAGCCTTTGGTGTTGGTTGGAGAAAAATCATCTCTGGTTTTCCCCATCTCTTGGGAAGTTGTTTCAGCTGATGCAGTTAATTTTTTCTTTTGGCTCCCCCAAGAAATGCACAGACCCTGTTTTAGGAGAGGCCTAATTATGCTTTAGGATTTTGCACAGTCAAGCATCTATATTGCATAGAGAATTTGCTTTTAGGGGAATTACATCAAGCTTTTCTTCTTAGAGCAACAATCAGTCACTGGAGCTGACCAGGAATTACCCGTAGGGGATGATTAGACTTGTAACAAATTTTTCTTTCCTTTACAAACAGTGTGAACATCCACGTAGTAAGGGTGTGAGCTGGCATCTTTCTCATGTCCTTTGCATGCACATATTTCCTACAACACCACAATTTTTCTCCCTGTTATGGAGGAATTTTAATGTTATGAGGTGCAACAGGCTGTGGTGTCCAGCTCATGAGAGCAGAACATAGCTGGACCAAAACACCACACCTGCACATGCAGATGTGGATTAAACCTGCAGCAAAACACCCAAATTTCTAAATGTAAATGGTTTTAAAGCTTTAATTTCTTGGGAGCCTTTCTCTATTCACCTCAGCAGGTTTCGTACTGCCACAAGATAATATACATCCTTAATTTAAAAAGAGAAAATGAGAATCTCCCAGGTCAGTGATTTTTTTTTTCATTATTGTTTGCAATGGGGATTTTCATACCACATTCATGGATCATCTGATCCTGCCAATACCAGACAGGAGTTGCTGTGCTGGAAGAGAAAAGGCGTTATCTCACTCAGAAACACCTCCCTCCCTGTAAGCACAGCCAGCAGGGGCACATCCTGGTGCTCAGAGATCACTGCATATTTGGCAGGTGGGCTTCCAGCAAAGTGTAGTTTGTGGTGATTAATATTGTGGAATGATACTGTGGATTAGGATTTTCCCTTCCTTCCCCCTCACCCTTGTCCAAGGCTTCCATAAATGACATTCCTTTGTTCAAACACATCTTCACCTGCTCATGCTCAGGGCAAGAATCAGACATGTGCTGATATCTCCTGCCTGGGAGACAAAATCAAAGTCAAAAATTGTATTTTAGATATAGGTAGCTTAATTAATGCTGCAAACTCCTTGGATGATGCTGTTTTCAGCACATCTATAAGGACAGAATTTCTTCCAGCTTTCATCTATTCTTGACAAAGACAATACTCCTCTTTGCACTTCCTGCTGCCAGCCTGTAGTTCCAGCTGTCCCAAACTAACCTGCTTTCTCGTGTGTCATGCTCTTCAAAAAAATAGGCAGAGATGTCCCTCCTTCCATATATTTCTTTCAAAAAGAAAGAAAAAGGTTATTTGCTTCTTTAGGGATAAAGGCTCTGGAAGCAAAATAATCTGAACCAAGTTTTAGAAGGTTATTAAAAAAAAACCTAAAACAAACAAACAATCAAGCAAAGCTCACTGCAGATGGCTGGGAGCAGCACCTCATTTTTCATGACGGGGGGTGGCTGGTGACTTTATTTTTCTTGGCCCTGAGAAAGACCAAGCATTCCCTGAGCCATGTAAATATCCAGCTACGCCTCACTCAATGCAGGATGAGCACATACATTAGTGGCTTTTCACCAGACACATGCTGGCTGCTCTGGGGCCAGGGTTTCAGGGGGGTGGGCAGAGGAAGGGCTAACAAAGTTCATGGGAACGTCTCCAGCCCCTTCCATTCCCAAAACAGGCTCTGCAAAATGTTGTTAGCAAGGTATTTGTGGTCCTTTCAGGGCAGAACCTCAAGGGGACCTTGGGAGCTGCTGTCCCATCTGATACCTTGTCACCAGCTGTGGCCAGTGGGGTCCACTTCAAAGTGAGAAGTCCACTTCTCCAGGCCACCCATGGAGAAAGTTTATCTCCAACTCCTGCAAGCTAGGGATGGGCCAAGGTTTTGGGAATTCTCTCAGGGGGGACACAAGGCCATTCACCTCTGTGGTGGCATTTGTCACAGAAAGCACCACAGGCAGGCCCAGGGAGGGCAGGATGTGACTTTAAATAGTTTATCTGGTGGAGCGGCTGCAAATCAGGCATTGGAAACACATGCTGCACTCCCGAACCAGAGAGCTGTCATTGTTAAGTGATATCACAGCTGGCCCAGAGGAATTCTCCTCTGGTGGGCAGAAATGCCTCTCCTGACTGGATTTGTGGATGCATTCCTCCTCCCCGTTGTTCATTGTCTGAGTCAACTCAATCTGCCTCTCCAGTCTGTGGTGCGACATCCAGATTCCTCTTCCTTGCACAAAACATATAAAACAAATGAAGAAAACAAAATTACCAACACCAGACACTTCCCTGATACTTTGAAGATGTAAAAATATGTTATTTTTGAATGGAGAGAAAACATTTTATCTGGTAATTCCAAGTTAAGTCTCATTTTTCTTGAAAAGAAGCATCTGGATCCCCTAGGCACCTCTGCAAAACTCAGCCTCAGTTTAAATGTGATTGTAAGAATAAAATTTGAGTGCTTGGCAGTCCTCTCTTCCTGGAATTCCAAGAAAAATCTTATCTGAGTATGAGGGCAGGAGTCAGAAGGCAGTAACAGAGCAACTGACTGAACATTTACTGCTAAATTTTGCAAAGTAGGGAAACTTCAATGTTCTCCTCAACAACTTTCAAGATACAGCACAAAATATCTCCCTTACATTTTTTTTCCTAAGCATTAGAAACTTTAGCCCAACAAAGCAGTTGTTTTGCATAGGTTCTCTTTTTAATCTCCTGGCTTTGTGTTCAGGAAGACATAAGACAAAGACAGCTTTAAGTGTGGATGACAGCACAGGAGATCCTAATTACACCTGGGGAAAAACAATTCTTGTCTTTCAATGAACAGCTGTTTTTAAAAGAGAAAGAAAATATGCCTAGGCTGAAAAGACAGATCTTCAGGCATTTTTTGTTTTTTAAAGATCACTCCAAAAACTTTACATTTTGAGGTGAGACACCTCTTACATTTAGCTCAGAGGATCTTTTCATTTTCTGAACTTACTTATTTAGGGAAAAAAAGACAACAACAACAACAACAACAACAAAAAAGCAAAAAAAAAAAAAAAAAGTCCAAATGTTTTCTTTTTAAAGGACAATATGCTTCAACAATTTAAAAACTTTGTTCAATATATTTCAAAATTTAAAAAAACATTCCTTTTCTTAGCTAAACTATCAATTGGATTTGCCTTCAAGTCCATCCTGTGAAAACCAACTTTTGGCACTTGAGTGATTACATGTTTCTATTCCCATGAGTGGAAGGACCAGAGATTCCCTGATACAACCCTAAACTAAGCCTGGTGGTTAATTAACAGCATTCACATTAATTGACCTAGAGCCTCCTTGGTGCTGTTGTAGGAGGAGAGCAAAGAGCTGAATCACAAACACCCCTTTTCATTTCACTCCATCTTCATACCCGCAGCCTCTTCAGAACCGGGTGGGTAAAACAGAGGCAACATGTGGGTTGAGATAAAGACAGTTCAATGGGGAAAGCAAAAACCCTTCACACAAGTAAAGCTAGACAAGGAATTCATTCCTCGCTTCCCATTCAGCCTTTCCTCCTTCTCCCTTCCACTTTCCACACTGAGCATGATGCCAAATGGTCTGGAATGTCCCTTTGGTCACTCTTGGTCACCTGTCCTGGCTGTATCCCCTCCAACCTCCCACACACTCCCAGCCCCTCCCAGCACGGCCACACGAGGGGCAGAAAAAGGCTTCGGCTCTGGGTGAGCTCAGCAACAACAAAAACAGCTCTGAATTATCAGCCCTGTGCTCAGCACAAACCCAAGCACAGTCCCCCGGCACCCCCTGGGAGGAAAATTAACTCTACCCAACCAAAACCAGCACAAGCCCACAAAGAGCTGCAGAGAGCTCTCAACACCACAACCTCGCTCTCACTTGGAATACCCGAGGGACATGGCAGTCAGTAAGGATCTTTCCAATGAGAAGTCACACTCAGGTAGTGAAAATCTGTATTTTTCCCTTAAATGAGCAGAAATATAACAATTCCCCAGCATGGCAGACAGGAAAGGAAAATAATGTAGGTGTGTAGGTGTTCTGCTGTAGGGTCCTCAAGGTCACCATTATATTGGGCCTTCAAGTGAGAGATTTACAGTCATGCCCCAGAAGTTCCTTTACTAGTAATTCTATTTCAGAATGCCCCCTGACCTGGATTCAGCAGTTCTTGAAAGGAAAGATATCACAATCAAGACACAACAGCCCAAGAACTTCTGTTATTAACATCTTTTTTGTCTTTCCCTACAGTAACTCCTTTTATCTCTCCAAGGAGCCAAGCCAATCATGTTATAAAGAAAATGGGTGCTAAAATGACAGGAAGATAATCTCACCTAAAGGACAGAGAAAAGGACACAGACCATAACCAGAAGCAGGAAGCAAAGGGGGAGGACCTACGTCTGTAATGGCACCAACAGAAGGAGTAATTTAACAGCACTGACAACATAACATCAATAGTAATAAAATAAAAATTAGTGCTGCATCCCCATTTCCCTTTCCCCACAGTATAACTCTTCTTCTGGCTTGGTATTTGAAAGCTGAGTTGTTTTGTTAGTAATCAGGAGAATGGTGAGAACTTAAACAAACCTGTTTGGCGAGAAAGCTCACTTGAAAAAAAATTAAAGCAAATTCTCAAGACGGGAGACAAAAAGAGAGAGAAAGAGGATAATAAAAGTCAACTGAGAATTCTCCAAGGGAAAAAAAAAAAAAAAGGAAGACTTAATTATGCACTAGTTTCTTTTCCTAGCATGTTTCTTGACTTGGCACAGCTGGAAAATAGAAAACTCGCTGCCAAAATATCAAATGTCCCTGGTGTGGGCTCAGTGCTCGTAAAGTTCTGTGTGTGTCTTTTCCTCCCTCCTTGTCTGAATGCACAGAAAGATGAAGTGAAGGACTCAGATAAATACTGGCAGCTGTCTGGAAGCTCACTGCAGTGGGCAGGGTTTCTCTCAAGGAGCCACAAGGGGCTTTTTCAACTTTCTTTTGGCCAAGGAAGCAGTGGTTTTGGAAACCGGGTCTTTCCAGAGGACACTGCTGTCAAGTCCCCAGGTCCACTTGCCATTTTTCAGTGATGAATTGCCACTCTGTGGACACGCTTCTGCTGAGGGATGTGCCACAGAGTTAAAAGCTGTTTTGTTTCATGAAGGAGTGGGCTTCCCTTTGCAGCTTGCAAACAATGAGCTTTCTGTACAGTCAGTACTACAAGAGGACTGTAAAAGGATATGAAGTTTAACACAGAAATAGGCCCAGGCTCTTTGGTTCAATTCACCCATGAAAACGCTGACCTTTTCCATTCAAATATTACACAGAATTTATGTATTTAATTCAGGTTTACATACAATGTTTGAAAGAAGCTGGAGTCCTCTACATATAAATCTTCCAGATTTCTAGTCATTGGGACCAGGAACAGCACTCTTCTGCCCAATTAGTGTGCATTTCTTCAGAGAGATCTTCCCAGATTCCATTTCATTTGGCTTACAATCTTTTGTGACTTCACTTCCTTTTTCACCAGTTTACTACAGGGAATATCTCAGACTGTTACAGCTAAAAATAAAAATAAGAAATATTGTTATTTATCTTTAGACGTGCAAAGATAGTCATATATCCTTGTGACACTGTGACATAAATAAAAACATGGTTTCTAGTGAGTTACAACTAACTTAGCCCTGACCATAACAACATGGGTCTTAATGTGATGGAATGGTGCAGGGATTTGCAAATCAGATGTAAATAGTGCTGTGAATTTGGTCATGCAGGGGATGGGATGGGATGGGATGGGATGGGATGGGATGGGATGGGATGGGATGGGATGGGATGGGATGGGATGGGATGGGATGGGATGGGATGGGATAGAATACAATACAATAGGAGTGGGTTGGGTTGGGTTGGGTTGGGTTGGGTTGGGTTGGATTGGGTTGGGTTGGGTTGGGTTGGAAGGGACCCTAAAGCTCTTCTTGTTCCACCCCCTGCCACCTTCCATTAGACCACATGGATTATGCTGCTGGGAATAGGGAAGAAACACCAGCTGGGACCATGGCACTGTAGAGAGGCAGCATCAGACACAGAAGAGGTGGTTTTTATAGGTATATTTTATACAGATGGCAGTGTAGCCTGGTAAGGCCACATCACACACTGCTCCAGGCACAAGATGAATCAGGCTTGGGTGAATTAAGAGGATTGTTCAGCAATACCAAAGTGCTCATGGAGGCATACACAGAGGCTCCTCCCTCCCTCTGCTGGCATTTTTATAGCCTTCCTTTGGTTTCCACTGGCTTGGCGAGTTGTGAGTGCACCATTGGTAAACATTCTGAACCATAGGAAAGGCTGGTCAAAGTGCTTCTCCCCACAATTAACAACGCCTTTGGTAATTACATTTGTCCTTGAAGTTCTTCACAGAAGGCTTTCCCACCATTATTTGCCACTCTTCTTTATCCTCTATCATGTGATTGTTTTATTGTAGGAACGTGGGCTTACCCCATTATGCATAGCACCTCCCACCAACACTTGGCTTAGGATGATTATTTTGTTCATATTTTCCTTTTATGTGTCTCAGCCATCCCTGGCTTCTTTCCACTTGGGCTCTGGGAACAATGATGGAACTGAAATGTGCAGAAGCCTACTGAAATAGGCAATCTGTTGACAGAATAAGATGTGATTAAAAAACAGTTTCAAGAGTTTCAATAATCCATTCTTCTAAAACTTCACAATACCACAAATGGGACACAGCACAAATTGTCTGAAAAAAATGAGTGAAAAGGTCAGCTGGATTGCTTTTGGAACCATGCAAATGGATCAGAGCCTCGCCTGTTTACATTCTGCAGGAGAACATGGACCAAACACCTTGAGTTGTGGAGTTTGCCAGTTCTTCATTGCCTCTCAGAGAAATTCCCAAGGAACACCGTATACATGTAGAGGTAGAACACAGTGAAGGTGCTTTAACTGGTGGATATGATGCCCTTGGGTTATAACTGAAACAACATTTGCAGGGAAGAGCCAATAAAACGGCTGAGGTAGCCAGTCAATTTACATACCCAAAATCTTTGCCCCTTTTTTCTGACTGAAACTGTTACTGTGAACTCTTCACTCAAACCTGCTGCAGATGTAAACTCATCTCAGTCAACAAAAGATCTTGCCAGCAGAAGAGAGGGACAGGCTAGGCTATTAGCATGATTTGTTTGTACCTCTTACCTAGAAAAGTTCATTCAGGTGAAAACTGCCACACCAAACCCATAAATGTCCTGGAGTCATTCTGCTTCCTCTGAAATACATCAGGAAAAGCAAGAGGCACTTTGAAAGCAAAATAGATAAATACTCTGTTTCTTTCATCTTAAATATTTTTCCCCTCCACTTTCAGAAGCCCTGCATCTCCAGCATAAAAGAGACACAGCACATGCCCACCTGTGACTTTTGCCACTTAGTAGAATTATAAAATATAAGACATGTTGAAAACCTTACAAGCTGAGAACACTGAGAACATTGAGCTTGGGAGTCTCCTGCTGTGAAGGTATTTCCAAAAGAAGAGATAAAAGATGCAGGGAGTTCTAGTCAGAGATTATTTTAAAAAAATAAAATGAAAAGATGAAAACCAAAACCCCACAACCAAACAAACAATAAGCTGCAGGGAGAGGAGTTGTCCAACACTAAATGAAGTCAGTGTCGATGTGTCTAAATGTGAGATGCTAGCAGTGACACACAACACCCTTTGCCTCTGCCCAAAAACACCACAGAGAGACAATAATAATAATTATAATAATGAATTTGTAATCTCACAGACTCCAATTAGAAATGGAGGGGCCTGCAAAGAGTGCCAGAGAAGAGACAAAGGGACTCGGGCTGTCACAGGGGCCCCATCCTTGGGTTTTGCTCATGTTTGAGTCCTTGGGAGGAGCCTTTACACCGTGTAAGGGTGGCTGCAGAGGTTTCCTGGCTCACTAAAAAGAGTTCCCAGAAAAGGAACATCTCTCACCCGAAAAGGGTGGGGAGATCTCGAGTTCCCAGACAAGGAGCATCTGTCACTGTGAGTGAAACCTTGGTGCCATGGAAGCAAAAGGGATTTCTGGTGATGCTTAGGATTTTAGTTTTTTCATTTTTCATACATTTGTAACCCTGCAATTCCTTAGTGTATAACTCTAAACTCTATACACAGTGTCAGCTACTGCTCTCCCATTTTGCTCAGACACAACAATTCCTCTCCAGGCCTGACAATCAAGGACACCTGACTGTCTCAGGCCCTGAGAAATGTAAACAAAAGTGAGTTGGGGGGAGCAAACTTGGGGTAAATGACTTCATTACTTGAAGCTGTAATTGGGAGATGAACCCCCAATATGCAAATGGACCAAACTTTAAAAAGTGTGAAAACCTGTGACCCATAGTCCATTTAGGGTGTAGTCCCTGGGGGGCTTCATCTGCTGGAAATGTACCTGAAGGCCCTTTAATAAATATAAATAAACTGCTTTTTATTCCCTTAATTTTGTCTGGCCTCTGTTTATAGGTAGCCCCAAAAAGGCATCACTGGTACTGGATTTAACAGGCCAAAACTCTTCCCAAAGGGTTTCCACAGTTCCAAGTACAGTTGTTCCCACCTCAGGTAAGCCCTGCAGTCAGGAAATTAAAAAAAAACCCACTATTTTCACCAGAAGGGCTTGCCAGTCCTGTGTTCAAGATTTAAATGCTTAAAATTAAAAAATGGAATCACCACAAAATGAGTGAAACGTTAAAAAATTTAGGCAAGATTTCTTCTGATTTTCTTTATGTACCATTTTGAGATGCAGAGGTACTTCTAGGCACAGTCCCAAAACATTGCAAAAATAACTACGAGATTTAAAGGATGCTACAATTTACATATGGTAAAAATTATAGTTGTTGTCCTTTCTGCCCAGGGACAGCAACACACGAAAGAGCCAAACCTTGGAAATAATATTGCCCACAGCAAAATCTGTGGAATGGAAGGTTTGTGTTTGCTTTTTCTTATGAAGAAAAAATTAAAGGTATTTGTTTCTCTTCTGCTGCAAAACAATAATTTTTGTTAAGTGCTTTTGCATTTCCTCCAAAACTTAAATTAGAAATTGTGATTCAATATTAAAAATGACATTCCAATCCTTTTAAATTTTCACACATATTTTGGCTTAAAATTATGACGAAATTTATTAATGCTTCCTTGCAGTAGGTCATTATAAAAAAAGCTGAAATTTTTATTTTTAAAAATGAAAATATTTTTAACTCTGAAAACAGTATTGTTTTTATGAAAGAGCATTTTTTATTAAAGAGTGCAAGCAGGTGTCTTTGGCACACTAAGGATTTTTTTAAAATTTGCACTAACTTCTTTTTAACAGTGAAAATGTGGCTTGGGAGGACTAAATCTGAATTTTCTCCTTTTTGCTCCTCTATGATGTCACCAAGGAGAGATCTGGGGCTCTGCTATGGTGTTAAATAGAAAGTGCAAATCATGTTGATATTGACGAAGTTGTGGGTAGAAAAGGTTCCATTTAACTGCAGTTCTTGTTGGTTAAATCCCTCCCCTGCTGGTTCTCAGCTGTTTTGGGAGCATGCCCCTCCCAAAGTGTCCCCAGGCAGGTCCATGGGATGGTGATTTTACCCCATGAATGGGCTCCACCTTGGGCAGGAGGTGTCCATGTTCTTCCCTCCTGCCCAATGAGCTCCAGCACACTCAGGGTGAGGACAAACACCACAAATCTGCCCTAAAACCTTCAGGCACATTTCCCTCCTCAGCAATTCTCCTGTGTGACACCTTAGCTGGGAGCAGACCTGTGTTCCCTCCTCTGTGTGTTTTACAGAGCAAGTAATTTTATATTTATATTTATAAAATTTATATTTTTTTAACATCAGTGCCATCACTTTCCAGGGTAGCTCCTGAATCAATCAACATTTCAACAGCTTGGGGGGATAGTAAAAATCAGCTGCTGTGCCCTGGCTTGAATTAACTCCTGCCCTGAGAGACTGTGCTTTCCCCAGGGAATCACCCTCATAAATATAGAGAACTTTTAAAATATTTATGCAGGGTTATATTCCCTTTGCCCAATGTGCCACAGATCATACAGTCACAAAGTTTGTGCTTATTTCTGAGAACAAGGGTCAAACTTACAATTAAATAAAAAGAACATTACTAGCTTTTCCTGTATGGAAATGTACAGAAACAGGAATGGGCTGTGTAGTATGGATGTTATGTAAGCACAAGTTATAAGGGATGGGATTGAAAGGCCTCTAGAATGACTTCAAGATTAGATTTTACTTCAAACACGTAATATTGATTTCATTAATAGAGAAATTAGGCTCTCAATAGGAAAATGGGTTGCTGTGAGTGCAATTCACATGTAACCTGTGCACATTATTTTTGATTTAATGAATTAGAGCTGTTCCTCCATTCTGAAGAAGCTTTCATTCAGACTGACCAAACAAAAAAAAGCTCAAAAACAAACAAACAAAAACCCACGAACAAAAACAAAGCCCACAAACAAAAACCAGCAAAGAAAACCACAGGAAATTGAATAACTCTGTAGTGACTAAAGCCCACCAGAGTTATTCACCACAACCTCATTCACACTTTTATTCCCTCATTGCTCTTACACCTCCTTCCTGCAAGAGGAAGAATATTGGGTCAATGTTCTAAAAGTGAAAAAGCTGGGATTTAATGAGACCTTTATATGCAGTTAACTGGACGATATTTGGAAAACTAATCTGAAGGACCAAATGTTTAAAAACATGTTAAAAACATCAAACACAGTGTAAAATGCAGATAACATAATTTATACTACATTGCTATACATCACATATAGAGTATATAAATTATATACTATGATATACACTATGTATTTTATGCAAATATTATCTACTACTGTATATAAATTTATATATTACAAATTATATGCAAAATAAATTATAATTGATATAGAAATAGAATATCTATAAATATTGCATATACTATATAAATGCATAGTATCATGCTGTATAATTAGTTGTATATTGCTAATTAATATGTGAAATATAGTGTGTAAAAGGCAATATATAATATAAAAATGTATCTATTACACTGTAATAATTGGAGTCCTATATGTGATACTGCATATTAGACACTATGCATATTATTATTATTATATATTTTATAGTGTAGGTAATATATTACATATTATTTATTATGAATTTTGCATGACACATAATGTAATACAAAATATATATTACTGATATAGTTTATTACACATAATGTAAAATGTATAATATATAATAAATTATATATATTTATAATAATAGGCTTGTTTAATATAACACAGAGGTCATAAATTCTCTAATGATCCATGGAATGAGTGCCGTGGTAAAAATAATCTAAGTTGCAATTCAGCAGCAGAAAGATGAAGTGAAACCTCATACTGATGTTCACACTGAAATGTTTTGCTGAAACTTGTTCTTTTACAGAGAATAATGCCTTTAAATTTGAGTATGGGGTCCTGCAGACAAATTTCAGAAGATCTGGATGGTAACAGAAGAAAGCAGCACTATGCACTCTGTAAAATCTCACAGGTTAGCTGTGTTCATAGAGGATTTCAAGACAATATGGCATGGATTCCTCAAGGGCCAGGAGGCAGTTGGCTCAAAAAAACCTCTCTGGTACTTCCTGGAGCTGTGCAAGGCAGGAAATAAAGGCACTCCGATCATGTTCAGGTCCTTAATTCATCCTCAGCCGGGTGTCTGGAAGGGACCCAGTGAGTAAGCATCCTGCTCTTGGCCTTTGAGGCTGGGTTCAGATAACGAGAGTTATTTTGGGTTGGAAAAGCCCTTCGAGATCATCAGGAACAACCATTCCCCCAGCACCGACCTGTGGCCCCAGGTGCCACACCCACACAATTTTTGAACACTTACAGTATCAGTGACTCCATCATTTCCTCAGGCAGCCCATTTCAGTGCCTGGCAGCCCCTTCAGCCCTTCCTGGTGTCCACCCTGAGCCTCCCCTGGCCCAGCCTGAGGCCGTTCCCTCTCCTCCTGTCCCTGTTCCCTGGGAGCAGAGCCCGACCCCCCCTGGCTGCCCCCTCCTGTCAGGGAGTTGTGCAGAGCCACAAGGCCCCCCCTGAGCCTCGTTTGCTCCAGGCTGGGCCCCTCTCCCAGCTCCCTCAGCCACTCCTGGGGCTCCAGACCCTTCCCCAGCTCTGTTCCCTTCTCTGGGCATGCTCCAGCCCTTCAAAAGCCATGGGGATCCATCCACCATCTCCAACAGACTTCAACATGTGCTCCCCATTCTTCATTTCCTGTGGCACTCTCACTTCTATCTCCAACTCCTCATGGAGCAAACACAGCAGGTAACTGTTGGGAGGAGGCAAATTTTACAAGGAAAAGTGGAACTTTTCGATGCTTTTAACCCCTCCTTATCAAGCAAAGCTTCTTCCCTGTGCTCTAACCATCCCTCTGGGAGCACACCTCAGCTTGGGTTAGCCACCAGCTCAGGATGTTGTGTTATAGAGCCTTGCACTGATTAGTCAGCACCAGAACAAACCCATTCCCCCAAAATCCGTATCAAACCTCCTCCAGTTCCCATGGTATGATGTCAAGAAAAGGCAGAGACCTTCAGAAAACTCCCTCCAGGATGTTTGTTCAGTCAGGGCACAATCCAAAGGTGTTAAGGGAGGTTCTATTTTGCTGGTGTTCAGCTAAATTCCTGTTTATCCTGGGAACTCAGGATTTGTTCTACTCACACAGAAAAGTCTCAAGAACTAAAATAGGACCAGACACTGATAATTCATCTCGCTCCCTCCTTCACTGCTGGGTCAGAAAACAGTGCAGAGCAATGTACTCTTCAAATTGTGTGTCCCTGGTAGCCCTGTGAAATTTTGTTAATTTTGTTTGCTGTCCAGGTCAATTATTTCAGTTTGGTATTAGAAAGTAAAAGGAGAACTGATGGCCTAGATAGGCTGAGTAGTAGTGGGAAATTCTGAGAAGGACACCATAAGAAACCAGGAAATACACCTTGAACCTATAATCCTAATGGAGATTTTACTCTGACCAAGAATCAGACAGTTTCAATAATTTATGTAATACCAGGGACAAAGTTGGCCTCAAAAATACTGGAATAAACTTTTAAATTAAAGGCACTTTCAAGCTGGACAGAGTGATAAGAAACACACGATAAAGAAATAATGTATCTTGACTGAGAAATGGATAAGAAGACATCTCCTTCACAGTTAGGATATGGTTTTTTAAAGTGCACTTAAAGTATATCACTACCAGGCCTAATGTGTCCTTGACAATTTGGGATGGTTGGTTAATCTGAACAGAAAGTGATGTGGGATAAAAATGAAATACAAGAGAGAGAAAAAAGAAAAACCTCAAATATCCACTTCCATTCCAGCTCCATGGCTCCTGTGTGAACTGCTGCAGGGGTAATTTATTCACACCAATATTTTCTCTCAGCCAGTGGCTCTTTGCCCCCAGGCCAGGCTGCTTCCCCCTGCTCAGCTCAGAGCCATGGTACTTGATTGAGGAGGAGGAAAGGAATCACATCCCAACATCAGGAGTGACACTAGGATGGGTCTCTGCAGTTTGGATTCTGCAGAACTGAGAGACTGAGAGTGATTCCCTGCAGGGCAGAGGTTGGAGGAGTCAGCTCAGCATCCTAACTCAATGAACCACAGAATCATTGGAATATGGAAGGATTTGGGTTGGAAAGGACCTTAAAGCCCATCCAGAGCCACCCCTTGCCATGGCAGGGACACCTTCCACTGTCCCAGGCTGCTCCAAGCCCCAATGTCCAGCCTGGCCTTGGACACTGCCAGGGATCCAGGGCCAGCCACAGCTTCTCTGGGCACCCTGTGCCAGGGCTCCCCACCCTCCCAGGGAACAATTCCTTCCCAACATCCCATCCATCCCTGCCCTCTGGCACTGGGAGCCATTCCCTGTGTCCTGTCCCTCCAGCCCTTGGCAATTGTCTCTCTCCATCTTTCCTGCAGCCCCTTCAGGCCCTGCAAGGCCACAGTGAGGTCACCCGTCATCCTTCTCTTTTCCTCATTCTGCCCCAATGCATGGGTGAGGCAGCAGCAAATACAATTTTGCAGTTAGGAAAACTTGAACCATTGAGACATAAATAGCAAAGTAAAATTTAAAATAAAAGTAAAATTTAAAATGAAATAAAATAAAATTTAAAAAATAAAATAAAATAAAATAAAATAAAATAAAATAAAATAAAATAAAATAAAATAAAATTTTAAATAGTCAGTTGCTTGTTCTAACCATGGTTCAAAATAGGTCCAAGAAGGGTGAAGGAGGATGGAGAAGCAGAGGATTTCAGCATCCTCTCGGGTAGGGAGGGAAGAGCCAACTCCCCATGAGAGCTGCACCAGCCTGTGACCCACATCTGCTTCCTCGCAGAGACACTTGTCATTGTGCTCCCTGAAATAAAACGCCCCAATAAGAGCAAAATAAACCTCGTGAAATGGCTTGATTCCCCTTAAAGGCTTTTTTGTAAGATGTGATGCTTTCATTCTGGTTCCAGCTGTATTTTGGAGTGGAATTGCACACTTGAATCCTTTTATTGCTGTTTTGGGGGGGTAACTCTAGTCTAGCCTGCCCTCTAGTGCTGTGTGGATCCGGCTCCAGGAGTGAAAACCATCGGAAATCCTGGAATCAAAGGGTACAGGGTGCCGTGGGCAGCGTGTCTGGAAGTGTTTGGATGTTGTACCGGCAGCACTCTGCCACGCCTGCCCTAATCAACACCTTGCCACGTCATTTCATTATTTAAACACAATTTAAATTTACCCAGAATGGTAGAAAGGCAGCCTGTAAATACAGGTTCATGATGCAGAGGAATTGGCCTCTCCTGTTTTGTTAAGTCACAGTTTTGCAAGTCAGCTCTCCACAGAAATCCCAGATTAGGCCCCTGCTGGCATAACACAAACAGGTAATTTTTTCCCCTGCCCTGATGTAAAGGGTGCCTAAGCATTTGTGCACATCCCACACAAACTATGACAGTGCTAAAAATTCTGCGTACTATTCAGCCAGAACATGTACCAAAGCAAAGAGAATTTTGATTTATAATATCTCGAGGTTTCAGTGCCAAGGCTGCGGGTGTAGCAGCCCACAGATCTGCAGATATGGCAGAGAGAAGAGTGATAATGAAACCAGATAGTTGGGGGAGCAAATTTCTGAAATCAGCAGACACAAACACACATGTTCCTGAATTAATCAGTAAAATTTTCAGGTGGGCAGCTCTGGTGGGAAATGCTTCTCTCCCAAAAAAGGTCTTGTTTTTTGAAAGCATTTACATTGAGTTATGCACATTTTTCTTTTTATTCTTTCCTTATCAGTACTTTAGGGAGTTATTTAAATAAACATATTGTTGCCAATTTCTAACTGTTCGTCGTCTTGGTATAATGAAAAATGTTACTTTCAGTAAACTAATCAATTCTGTGATCAGTTCAGAGGTGGTTTCACTAGTGTTTTCATTATTTTTCTAGAATATTCAATATAAAACTATATATATGTATATAGGCATCAAATCCTTTTGAAAATATAAAATGGATCCACCACAAATACTTTGAACTAAACCCAACCTCAATGTTTGATTTTTTAAAGTAGGTTTTTGGACCATCTAAAGAAGGACAGATTGTTTCCAGTTTTTGCCAGAGAAGCAAACTAGCACACGTAGTCACTCATTCAGGGGATTCTGCCTGCTCCAGATCCTCTGCTCCTATTTCAGGATCCATGACAATTATTTCTCCTTTTTTACCAGCCAGACGAGTGAAACCCACACCAAAAACCTCCATCTGACCTTGTTTCCATTGAAGAAGTGAAACAATTTAAATGGAACTGATTGGCTTCAGCCTGTCCCCCGTGCTTGTGGCAGATGGTGGCCCTTGGGCAAGTACCTGTGCCAGGGGTCCCAGGCACAGCCCCTCTTCCTGTGATCCCAGGCCACCCCCAGTGTCCCAGCACTGTCCCCCTTGGCAGGTCCCAGGCTGCTCCCACCTGTGCAAATCAGCTCCTACACCCCCTAAAATGCCTTTTGGGGCAGGTGGAGTTGGGATAGGCATTTTTTGGCAGACTCACTTTGGCTGGAGTGGGTGTAGGAGCGTTCATAGCTGCAAGTTCCAGGAGGAGAGAGGAGAACAGCCCCAGCAGTGGAGTACAGCAGCCTTCGCTCGGCACAGCCATCACCCCCCAAAAAAATAAATCTGCCTTTGACCCCTCCACCTGAACTTTCCCCCTCACCTAGGGGAAGAAATAAGTTCTTGTAAGATATGTTCACCTCCACATACCTGGGTTTGCACAGGAATCCTCTCCTTCTGCCAGAGCAGAGCAGGCAGAGAAACACCAGGAGGAGGGAGCTCTGTGTTGTCCTTCATGCAAGAGCTGTGGGAAGTGATTCGTCATGTTTTTCATCAAGGACAGTGAGCCAGACAAAGGAGCCTTCAGTAGATAGGATGAAGGTTTCCTGAGTGCTTGGATTGTTACAGCTCTTTCATAGGAAACAATAATTTCCCAGTCACTTTTCCATGTGCAGCACCAGGGCTTGAGACAGAACATGCACTAGACACAATATGCAGTTTGGTGTTCTCATCGTGTCTGAGCAGCAAAAGAATGATGAAAAGTTTTTCATCATCCTTCCTGTAAAACACCTCCTGGAGAGCAAATAACAGTCAGAGCTTGGTCCCCTTTTGGGGGTGGATTATACAAACATGGCAAATACACATAAAAGCAAATTTCATTCCCTCAGAACTGGCACTCACAGCCCATTCATTCCTGTTCTTCTTTTCCCTCAGGTGTTTCTCCACCCCATATTTTTACTTTTGTCCCCACAGAAACTCCTGTCATCTTCATTTCAGAACATATACACACACATATCAATGAGCTTCTGAACTCTAGAAGTATGAAGGCACTTGCAGGACATCAGCATCTTCCTAATGTTGAAAATCCCAAATGGCTGAAATTCCCAAGGGGCTGGAAATCCAATCTAGCAGTATAAGTTGATTCCAGCTATCACTTAACACTAATTCTGACAAAGATAAGGCAAAAAATCATAATTTCCCCAGCACCAACAGTAGTCATCTAAAGATCCTGATTTAGGAGCACTGCCTGGAACTCCATAAGACTTTCAAAAATAGTGGTTTCTCTTTGCCATAGCCTTGGGTAGACACAGCCTCTTGTACACAGGTTTTTGAGGGTCAGCGATTTACCCTTCCTTTAATGAAAAACGTGGTTTTGACCTCAGTGTAAAATTTGGGAACTGAGTCCTTACTCCTAGGACACATTACAACTTTGAAAGCACTGACAAAACTGCTGTCTTTTTCTGCCTTTTTGCAGTTCACACATCCCATGGAGAGTATTAAGGCCACTGACATGAGAGGTACTCTGGAAAATTTTCAGAGTGTGTTGCTGACTGGTTCTCTCATCCTGAAAGCGAGTAAAACACATCTCTGTGGCTCCCTGTCACTGCCCTTCTACACCTCCTTTCCAGCAGGCATTTTCAAAGCAGGCTTTCCTACTTCTCTGCCTATTTGTTTTCCTGGATCTTAGATGATTATTTGCATTCTCCTGCTTTCCTCGGGTGACAGACAGATCTGAAGTCAGATTTTAAATAGTGGAGAAAAACCTCAAGATCAGATTCCACATCTATGTTGCACACTGTGTTGAAATAACCGTGGGCTAATAGGAGCCTTACAAATGAACTAATGAAAATCAGCCAAAAGATAGAAGAGATGAGGGGAAAATGAATCTATTAGCATTATCTGGAAACTTAATCTTGAATTTTGGCTGCCCTTTTGTCAGGTTAATAGAATCAGATAAGGCTGTGAAAATACAGATAGTAATAAGCATCTTTAACTTGGAATAAATGAACAAGTAATTCAATACTGGAAATATATTCCATTTTGTCTCTATTTGTGCAGAATATGACAAAATATTAACTATCTCCAAGGCTTTCCAGTTGCAACTGAGAGCCATTTGTAATAATGGGAAGACTGTGGTGTTTTATTTCTCAGAAAACAGTTATGTGATTTCTCCAGTGCTGAGGCACGGTGATATTTCATGTATAAGGAGTCCCTGTTTGATAGATCACAGAGCATAGCTGGCTGCAAAATTCCTTTATGTCTTGAATAAATCTCCTAGTGCCACAGTACTCATTTTTACGTTCTTTGGGACAAGAGACAAGCTTTACAATGAGAACATTACACATTATATATATATATATATATATATATATATATATATATATATATTCCTGCATTAAAAATCCTTACTTGCAGCTCAGGGAACCCTGTGCCCCTCATGGACATCTGTCATTCCCATTAATTCAGCTGGCATCTCCATGCTGGCTCCTTGAAGCCATTCTCTGCCCTGATTTGTCTCCTTTTGCTTGATTTGACATACCTAGACTGTTTTGTCTCTTCTCAGGCCACCTCTTGGATACCTCCTTGTGAAATGGCAGCTCCTACCTCCCAGGTGCTGGAACAAGAAGTGGAACGGTCTGCCTCCTCCCTCAGCCCCCCTCTTTTCTGGGATCTCCTGGTCACCCCTGACTTTATGGCTTATGGCTGGTATCAGTTCAGACATCCTCCTAAATTCCTTTTTGCTTGCCATGTCTGGCAAAGCACTTCACTGTTAATCTAAATTCTTCCTTCTCAGTCCTGGGAATGGCAGTGTGATGTTTTCCTGGCACAAGAGGCTTTTCTGTTCCTGCTTCCCCATCAGACATGTTAATGCTGACCTGCAGGGACCATTCCCGCATCCCACTGCTCTCCCATCCTTTACAAGATGCTTTTCCCTCTCTCCTGCCCCCAGATTCATTATTTTGAGCTAGTTTGGGGCACTGACTGTCTTCTCCTGCTTCTTCTTGTCCATTTGTGTGGCTGAAGACCCTTCCACTTCTGTTTGATACTGTTACATGACAGTAAAAGCTGTTGATGCCTCAGCTGAGGCTCCAATTAACACCCACATTTAATTATTGTGCACAGAGTATAGAAAGGAGAGCTTTTCAGCTGCCAGTGACAAAGTAGATTGACTCCTTCATTTATAAAGCTGTCGTTTGGGTCTCCTTGTCCTCAGATCCTCTTTGTGAATTTAAATATTAAGAGAAAACATTTGTTGAAGAAATTAAAATGGAGATTTCCTGGTTTTTCAGCAAACATAACTTCAAAAACAGAATTTGTCATTGAGGAACCCAGTATCAGGTTTGGCTCTGTTCCACTGTGCTTTCCTGACAGAACAGTCAAAGAGATGGGGGAAGACAGGGGAATTTTATTTTAATTTTTGAAATGTTTATTTTTAGATGAACCTCTCGATTCAGAAGAAAAGCACAGGAATAGAAAGCTTACATCAAAAAAAAAAGGATTCACATCTAGAAGAACTGTACATCTTGTTCTGCTTAATTCTTCTCTGACCTTAAAGTTCTGTACCTGAAAGAAAAGCACTGCACATGTGGAGGTGTGATCACAGAGGCAAATCAAGGGGATATTATGAGATGGCAAAATCAAAGGGAATGTTTGGTGCAACCCCATGCACACAGGGTCCTCTGACTCCTTCTGATTTGGGTTGGTGCTGAACCAATGAGCTGAACCAGGAGGTTCTGTGGAAAAGAATTTTTTCTGCTTCAAGGAAGGATAGTGAAAAACTGCAATTGTAGCTCTGTCAGGGAAAAAAAAATCTATTTTATCAGTTTGTTCCCTGTGGACAAGGCTCATTTGCTTCAACAGCTTCACATTTCCATATTCACACAATAGAATCAGAGAATCACACTGGAAAATACCTTTAAGATCACCAAGTCCTACCGTTAAACTAGCCATGTGTCCCTTAAGCAACAAAACCCCTTCCAGGCAGCGTAGAAAGGTGACAAGAAAGCACACAGCACTCAGTCCTAGGGTTTCAATGCACCTACCTAGAAATCAAAATTTGAGTTAAAAACCTCAAGGGTAGTAAGTAAACTCTGGTATAAGTTGCTAGTAAAAATAGATTTTTATTGACTGTATCATCTGAGGAGCTGAGCAACCAGGGATTGCAAGTGGGATGCAAATGAGTCTCACAAATGAGATTTTGTGTGGATACAAGAAGAAATCTTGTCGTGTCCTTAGCTCCAGTATCCAAAACTCCCTTCCAGAAAACATCAGCCTACTTCAAAGCAAGATGATGCTTTTGATATGGCTTTCCCACAGCCTTACTGCTGCACAAAATAAAACTCAGGAAGCAACTCTTCAGAAGATTCCAGAGGCTTGCAAAAGAAAAACTCTTAGGGGGTACTCACAGTGCCTTCTTGTAATACAAAGCAGAGAAAGTCAGTGGATGGGAAACACAGAGAGCATTTTCTTGTGGCCCCCTCTAAAACAGATGAAAAGCATAAGTAGATTAACACCTGTGCATCTCTTTCCAGAGGGGAGCAGTTATGTGAAGGTGACATTAAAACCAGTGAAGGGTTCAGTGTTGTGTTCAAGTTTCCAGAAATGTCTGCTGGAAGACAGGAAACAATAATGTTTTAAGAGGTCTATGAAAGGGTCATTGTGCTGGCGTTTCTCCACATTAAATCACACGTTTGTCAGTGTGTCTGTAGACCACAAACCATCCCAAACTTTGTTAGAGTTGCAACCTGGAGCCCGTATGGTAAAAATGCAGGTCTCCAGAAGCCTACTTCACAGGATACCTTTCTTTGTTAAAACAAATATACTATTACATATTTTTCCTTCGAAAAAACAAAAGAGATTGTTGTCTGCACAAGATCCACAAGGCTCACCTCAGGCTCCAAGAGATTTAAGGAGCCCTTCACTACAGCAAAACATGCATGCATCAACTGCAGAGTTCGGGGTGTTTTTAGCTTGGACCTTCAAAGTCCACAGTCAATTTTGCTTCAAAATTCATGTACACACCTTAATGTATGAAAGTGTTGGTTTGTCTTTCCTCCTAGGGGAAGCCAAGTGCTGAAAACCCAACCTGCTTAAAATAATGAATTGGAAGTAAAAGTAATCATTGAAAGGCCAAGCTCTTCAATGAATTGGTTTTCTGTACAGTGGACCAACATACAATGGCTCATTATTTGCTTGCCTGCATGTTCAGAGGCAAGAAAAAGGAAAAGAATCATCTCTCCTCCAGTCCAGTGGCTTGGCACTGAAATTGCAGGAATGAAATAAAGTGTAGGTAGCTGCATTCTTCCCCAAAGGCATCACTGTACCCCCCACGCCTTAAATACAGATGTCAATGAGCCCATGCAGACCTAACCCCTTTCTGTCTACTCCCCTTAAAACACCTTCTGGTTTACTGACCATATTTAGACCCTTTGGCAGTCTATAAAAAGTGCTACATGATCTTAGCTGCACTAAAACCAGCCAGAGTTATACCCTATTTCACACTTATGGTGAAAAAAAACTCATTTCCTATGGAGGGATTGTCAAAGGTGCCTGAGGGCTGGGCCTACAAAATTATTTTAAGATCCTAAGCCGAATTTCCAAGCACAGCTGGCATCTACAAAGGGACTGGATTCACAAAGGGGATTTAGGTTCAGCTTTTCAGCAGCTCACTCCTACCCGGATCCATGGATCTGTACCTGGTGCCCTCATGGAGCAGAGGAGGAGCTCCACAATGAGGAAAAAACTCATGGATGAGCTCAAGATAAGAAGAGTTCAGATCATCATCCTTTCCCAGTGCCTTGACCATTACAGACCAACAAACAAGTGACAGAGCCCTGTGCCACATGGCAGGGGCTGCCACTAACATACAGACAATTCCCCTGTAGGAGCAACAGCAGGGAAAAGCACAAACATACATTTTAATCTGTGTTTTTCACCAGAGAGGCCAAAAGAAGAATTCCACGTTCTTCCAAAAGTGAAATGCTGTTCAGAGCTGATGTCACTGGAAATAAGCTCTCAAACTTTCAGCCAATGGAGCCTTCCCAGTGCAGGTTATGTTTATCAATACATCCAAATTCATCTGATTTGTGGTCAGATGACAACCTTTCCAAACCTCATGAACTAGGTTTGAAAACTGCCAAGGTAAAACTACCCAGGCCGTGTGGAAAGGAAATATTTATTTCTGCACATTAATGAGATGGGTAAAGAAAAGATAAAATTTATTTTGCTCAATAGGATTCAACAATTAAATGCAAATAATGTGTAACACTTACTCTCTTAACATCTGCCAAGAATTATCTGTTGTAAAGAGACTTGACATAGCTCAACAGAGTTAATTGTCCCACAGAGGAACCATTTTGAAAAAAACAGGTTCTATTTGCCAAGGTTCATCCTGAGAAACTGTCAGAATTTTACTGGAGGCTTCTGACTTCAAAATCCAGTCACTCCAGGACGGGATTCCTCAGAAAATTTGGGATCCCAAGTATAGCCAGATGCCACAGTTCACCTCAGATTCATACCCCTCTGCAATCCCACTGTCCCCTGGAAACACCAGAGAGGGATTTATCTCCCTAACTTCAGTCATGAGATGAAACAAAACCTTAAAGCACCTTTTTATTTGCTTTCCTTAACTATGGAGGATAGCTAAGGTGATCAGATCAGGCACATGAGTCCATAATAAAGCAATGAAAAGCTGAGGTGTCCTGAGGCCTTCCAGAATAATTAACTCTACATCTAGATGGTGACAGGTTGAGCAACCCACTCCATATAATTTCCTCTACACATTGTGTGGAGGGGGAGTCTGAGCCAAGAGGCAAAACTCTGAAAGAAGATTTTGGCTGAGGTAAGATTGACTAAATTATGAGCCCACTGCTGTGTGAGGGTGTGCAGAGAGGAGCTAAAAGAAACAGGAGCAGGGAGGCAAGAAAGGAGGTCAGAGGAGAATGCTCAGGGTTAGCCTGGCTGTGTTGGGTGTCTTGGGCAGATACAAAAGATGCTTTTGGGAAACATGGACGATGTTCCCAATCCCAGTGTCCTGTTAGGGCAGAACAGAGCCAGATGGCATCCCACAGCAGGCACACAAAACACTCCAGGTTGGATAAGAATCAGGTTTGTGGAAAGGCACAGATTTTTGTCAGAATGGTTGCATTTCACACTTTAATCCACAGAGACTGTAAAAACAAGAGATTGGGTTTTATTCAAATCTGCTGAGTAAGTCCCATTGCAAGGCATTTCCAAGAGCCACTGAGCAATATCCTATGGAAGGGTTATTACTTTTATGTGGCTTAAAGCCACAACGAGTGGGGCAGTTTGGAAGTGTGAGAGGTTCTCAGATAGGCTCCTTTCCCCCAGGGGATGAGTAATCAGGGTTCACATGACATCAAATTTAAAGGGTCACGAATTCAAGGTGCCAGATTACAATTGCACTGAAAACACACAGCTGTTTTCACCCAAAAGCTAGCTTTTGGTTTCTTGCCTATTTTCCCAGACCTGCCATTGACTGGAAGTGAATCTAAAAGAACAGTGCTGCCCTGAGGCAAACCAACCATGTAGGTGAGACAGTTCTCCTGTCTGACCATCTGAGGGTGTTTTTATCAGTCAGCCAGAAAGATATCAGCCCTGCAGGAGACGAAATGAGTGCATTAATTTCTCTCATGTTTTGTCCTTTGCTGCATCAGGAAATGGGAGCAGCAATCAGGTCTGTGCTGGTGGATGGGCGATTCAGCTCATGTCGCATCTTGCAGCTACCAGAAGTTTAATAGGTTGAACCTTGACCTGTCTTCTGACTGGGCAGCTCCAGAGCTGTCAGACACACTAAAGCTTTCCTGCACTGGTATGGAGTTTAAAAACGTTTTCTAAGGAGTCACTTCATACAGCGATCATGTCAGCAGTACAAAATTAATGCAAAGAAGGAAATTCACATGCCAAAACAACCCTTGTTGTTTCATCTTGTGCATCAGTCAACAATAAATCTGAGATAAAGCCACAAGAGGCATGAAGGATTGCGTGCAATCAGTGGAGTGTACCCCAAGCTCTAAAAATGCCCGCTAGTTCACCTTTAACATATTGAATTCCCAACCAGCCCCAGTTTGATTCTCAGCTGCAGATTTCCTTGACCTCTCAGTCACTTTGTCTCAGGCACTTTGTTTCCATTTGATGATGATGGAATTAATTTGGCCTGTGAGCTGGGATGCTTACTTACTGGCTGGGACCCCAATGGTTTGAGAAAATCCCACACAGCCTTGAACTTGAGCTCTCTTTTCATGAGGCACACAGCAGAAGAACTGGAAAAAATGTATGTGAGCAGGAGGAAACCAAAGGGTAGTGACAACTGCAACTCTGCCCAGCACAGAGAAGGTATGAAAGTTCCTATAACTTGGCCCATCACTTGTTTTTAGTGTGCATGTCACTATAAAACAATCCAAATTAAGGGATTTACTAATTTATATGAAAGGATGTGGATCTGTTTCAAAGTAATTTTCTACCACAGCTACTTCAGGATCACTTTTACATCCAGCTCCTTCTTTTTAAACTTTGCCTTCCCTCAGCAGGCTGGCCTGTTCAACAGTGCAGAAAACCTGTCATGTTTGGTTCTGAGTTGCAGAGTAGGTGGAAGTTTACCCATGTAAGTTTAAGTCCTTGTTTAGAAAAGATTCAAATCTGCAGTGCCTGGTTTGGGTTTGTCAGTCTCATTTCACTGCTCCCTTCAAACAACAAACCCCAGTGACTGCAGAGAAGCAGAGACAAAGTGTGAATTGCCCAGAGAAGCTGTGGCTGCCTCTGAATCCCTGGATGTGCTCAAAGCCAGGTTGGATGGGGCTAGGAGCAATCAGGGATGGTGGAAGGTGTCCCTGTGCACGGGGACTACCCAACACACTAAATATAGGCTGGCGCTGGGATTGGAGAAACAATGTGTCCTTTTGCTAATGAACAGAAAAACCACCAATCTCGCTGTGGATGATAATGAAGGGATTAAGATTTGTGCTCAAGGTTTGCTGAGTGTAGCAGCAGTTTAGGAAAGGACACAGAATCACAGACCCATCAAGGCTGGAAAAGACCTTGAGATGATCGAGTCCAGTCATCAACCCAGCATCATGCCTGTGCTCACCAGTAACCCGTGTCCTCAAATGCCATATCCACAGGTTTTGAACACATCCTAAGAACCCACCTCTACCCTGGGAAACCTGTTCCATGAAGAAATTTTTCCTGCTGTCTGATCTAAACCCACAGTGCTGAGAGTGAGGGCAATGTTTTGGTAAAATCCTTTTGCAAACAACAAACAACTTGGTGCTTTGAAGTAAGAGAGTGGCACTGAAGTGGAGTTAATGCCAGAGCAAGGTGAGATTTGTGTTTAAAATCACAGAAATTGGTTCTACTCCACTGAGGATTACAAAGCACTGACAGCACACAGAGACATATACAACCCTGCTGCTTCCTGCCACAGAAAGGACTTCATGCAGACGTTTTCTGTCTGCCTCAGGTTTTGGATTTGTATAAAGTTAAAAAAACAAACTGCAGCTGAATCAAAACTGCTACGTTTCACAGGGCTTCTAGGAAAGCTCTGGGGATTACGGCTTCCTTACTGTTTTGACACAGAACTTTACCTCCAAGCAGCTTCTTTAAAAAATAGACTAAAGTTTGCTCAAGAAGTAACAAATGTTTTGATTAAACCAATCTGAGCTTGAAACTAAAGTATAAACTCAAGATATATATGTAGTTTCAGATCTCACATAAACATTTCAAATGGATTTTTAATTGAGTTCTCTTTAATTCCTCTTACTTCCTTGAGAAACAGACTATTTCATATTTTGGAAAGACAACTTACAAAAGAAAAGACACTCAAGGTACCCACAGCCACAGTTTCGAAGCTCCATCAGAGAAATGCATGTTTGTGTCACGTGTTTACACTTGATTTACTTGCAGCAAGGATTTCCATGCACAAAAGTGCACATTACTTGAATGCAGCATGACTTCCTTAATCCTGAAAGTGCTGGTGGGTTTTACTTCTGGTATTTTCTTTTTCGTCCCTGGGACAAAGAATAACACAAAAATGATTTCTTCCCCACTGTTACCTTCTGTAAAAAAAAAAAAAAAGGGATTCTATTTCAGTGCCTGGTACATGGGGGCCTTGGAGAGTTCTGCTGTAATGGTGTGTGAGCTGAGTTTATTTGGTCATATATTATTCTCACTTGATATTTACGTGCTGCTGTACTGTGGGAGAAATTAATCACACTGCATTTATCAGAGATAAGCTAATCCAACCAAAGCCCATGGTTTAGCAGGCACAGAGCTTCAGAGGACAGCAGTAAATTATAACTGGATTTGATTAAGAGGTAATTAGCTAAACCTGTTTACCTTAACCTTTGCTGCAACTGTTGTTTTTACTAGGAGAAGAGTGTCATTAGATTGTGCCTGGGATACAAGTTATGGAGCATATACCACTTCTCACTGTCCAATTTTCATCTGTTATTCAAGGAAGAGGTAGAAAGGTCAGGATCAGATTGCTATTGTACAATCCTCCTGAGATGAGAGCAGAAAGTTTCCTTGACAGAGACAAAATAAGCCATGAAGAACAGTAGTTTATTTTTCAGTAGGATGGAGGGGGACTCAAAAGAACACATGTCTACAGCCCTGGACAGACTTTTGCAATAATTCAACTGTCTCAGTAGATTTGAGAGCCATTTGAACTCACTGAGCATTTTGCAGAAACAGAGGAGAGTAATGCCAATTTGCTGCAGACTGCAAAAGAGCACAGTTGAGAAAAGAACTGGGTGAATATATTTTCCAGTGCACTGCATTTTCATAAATTATTTCTGAATGTATTCACTCAAGAGAATTAAAAGAACCATAGGAAACCAGGCCTTAAATTGCTTTATAGTCATTTAATTGACCAGTTTAGATAACTTAGTTAAAGTAAGGGTTTATATCAGTCTGAACTCTTGGCTTATTCATAGCACTCACCTAATTTGTAATCACATTTGAGAATGGTATAGATTTCTGCTCCTTGCCTGAGGGAACATCAGCTTCATAACAGAAGGCAGATAAAGTAAATGTGGTTGCTGAAGGACCTGAGATAAGCTCAGTTTACATTATTTTGGTTAAGCACATACAGATTTAATTCCCCAGTTTGGATTCCTAGAACCATTTTAAAACAGCACTCACCTCCACACACACACATATAAAGGCTTTTAGCCAGCTTGAAATAGCATGGTGGCTTCAGATCACATCTTCAGCCACAGGTTTTCCCATGAGCTCCCTTACATCCCAGAAAAACAAATGAGGTTTCCAGCAGGCCCACGAAGTCTGTTGCTGTTTCTGGGTGAGGAGAGAAAGTTTTAAAGCTTTAAAGCATTACGCACTCAGCAAAACTTTTTTTTTTGTTACCCCAACAGGGCTCAGCCTCAAAGATCCAGAGTCTGTCTTGCAAAAAAGAAAGACATTTTCACACACAGTACAGGCGTTTAAAGGGGGGAAAGGATGCACCAGTTATACACACGCTCATGTAAGCTCAGCCATAAAGCTGATTATTTTACTTCATTTTTCTACCTGAATGCTTATTGCTTATCTTTGTTTTAGCCTGCCCAGCAAAGAAAAAAGAATTGTACACAGTAGCTTGATTCTTACTCAAAGGAATAACTCTTATTCCTTCATCAGAAAAGTGTTACAGGTCTCTTATCTGGTTTCCTGAAATCTTATTGGCACCAAAGGGGAGAATTCCTTAAAATATGGTAGATTCTTGCAAAAAAACTTGCTGCTCCAAGAGTTTCCTGTGCTGTTTAGCCTTTTTGTGGGCTGGGGGAAACACTCCAGACCCCACATCTGCTCTGATTGTCCCAAGGAGCTCAGTTTTACATTCCCTGGCATCATGGGCAGCCCAGATTACACCTCCACTGGGTAACCCCTGAAGTGGCTAAAGCTGAACTTCAATGTAGGTATTGAGAATTTCAGTGTTTTGAGCCACAGAAAGGGGTTTATAGGCTAAAAATGGT
The DNA here is from genome assembly GCA_034509425.1 of Eopsaltria australis. Taxonomy (NCBI): domain Eukaryota; kingdom Metazoa; phylum Chordata; class Aves; order Passeriformes; family Petroicidae; genus Eopsaltria; species Eopsaltria australis. The sequence goes on from JAVTVJ010004196.1 coordinate 31,009, forward strand.
CTATTAATGGCATATTGTGAACATTTCCTTGGAGCAGAGAAATAGGTGCACTGTATTCTTCCATCTGTAGGGGTTTTGTCATTCCTGGTGAGATCTGCTCCTCAATCAAGCCTCTGGACAGAGATAATAGAAAATACTGAAGAAAACATGTTAATTCTTTATTTATTGGGTCGTTTTCTCCTTTAAGTCAAAATATGAGACTAAAAGAGAGGGAATTTGTTCTGTGTGTGTGCACATGCACAAGTGAGTCCTTTATGCAGGCAGTAACTTGATTTCCTCTCCAGGTGGAACTGACTAAAATTCACAACAGGAACAGTTTGGAAATCAGGATTTTTAGTGTTGTAAAGAACCCCAATTCATCTCACAAAATTTTTTGGGTTTGTTTTTCTTTTTTTTTTTTTGTGAAGGTAGGAATTTCACTTAACCCTAGGGACTATTTTAAGCTTCAAAATTCAAATATCTTGTTCTGTGCTCTCTAAAAGAATTAGAAATGTTCATAAGTCTCACGAGTGTCAGGTAAATTGCTGCTATCTCACAAGCTCTCTCTTTTCCTCATGAAGTGGCATAAAAGTCACTTGATAGAAGCTCAGTTTCTGAAACACTGTGATTATTGTGATTCCTGCCAAATTATACAAGCTTATTTTTTCCTTCACACAAGATTTTGGAGGGAGGGAATCATCTTTTCATTCTTGGGTTGGAGAGCACCCAGCTCAGAAGTGTTCTTGCTTCTGGCCAGGACTGTTGCACAAATGAAAACAAGGAAATAACTTTAAATAATAAATAATAAAATAAATACTACAATAATATAATATATTTTAAAATATTTTATTATTCCATAATAAAAATGCAATGAGACCTTTGATGTGCATTTTGCTATGACCAGACATAAACAAAATATAGGTATCAGTACAAAGTTAATACTACTGTCTTCCACCCTGCAAGATTAAACGAGATGCTAGCTCCAAAACTTTTTTTTAAATTTTGCTTTTCATGGAGCAAAGCAATTGATTTTGAAATCAGTTGTGTTTGGATAAAACTCTGTGTTCTTAGAAAGGCTTTCCTAAGTCCTGGCGTCTTTTGTGGAACAGAAATCTATGCCAGTATGACAATATTAATAAAGTCCACTAAATACAGCCAAATCTTGATATTAATCATAAACATAAATGTTTAGAGGCAGAAGGGTCGATCTCAATCAGAAAAAGGAAAAGTTTAAATGTTTTTGACATAAAATTTTACACAGAATTTAGAATCAGTGTATTCACATTGGGTTTGACTGCTGGTTCCTGATTTTTTAGGCTATGTAGCTCAAATGAGGAGCTTTTCATTAATTTTGAAAGAAAAAATCCTACCAGTTTCATAAAGCTAAATATTTTTAAAATCCTGTAATAACTACAGAAGTCAGAAATAAGTGTTGTGCGTCCAGGTTTGTGTGTTTGTCTCTTTTCTTCATCCCCTGTGCAGCCAACTGAGCATTCAGAGCACCAAAGATTACCTTTTGTGTCAGAAAAGTATTGTGAGGGGACATATTTTGGCTGTTCATGAAAGAGGTTTTATTGGAAGCAGTAAGACATTTCATGCTGGTTTCCCCTTTTTTTAATGTGTGCTCAGCTTCCATTTTTCATTTCATATTGTTAATTATTCCTCACGTTGGATGTGTGAACTGCATTTGCAGTTGTTCAGGCCCTTTGAGTGTGCGGCTTTACAGACCCACACTGGAATAATTTCACATTTTCCCTTGCATCAGCAATTTTGTGGTGAGTTTCGAAATCTTTGGATGCCTTTATTAGACTCCTTTTTTTTTCCCTTTGTAAGCCAGAGCCTTTAAACAAGATTAGTCAAGGCTGAGCAAGTGCCACTGGCTTCCAGTGCCGGTTCATGGGGATGTCTGGTAGCAGAGTTGGTTTTCATATACATTTCCACTGCTGTTTTCCACTGAGCAGTAGGAATTAATGAGCCTTGCATTTTCTCTCATGTCCCCACTTTTTATATACTGTTTCAAAGGACTATGGGCCAACAACTGGAAGCTCCTTCTTATATCAAGATAGTCACCAAATGCATTATTTCTCTCACTTCTAGATCAGTGCTCAGAACAATTTAATTTTAAATCATCTTTAATTCATCTGGCAAGAGGTGTTGGATATTTTGCACAGAGAAATTCAGGCACATCATAAAAACCTGAGAAAGTATCACATTAGTTCGGTGAGGGAAAACCTTTCTCCTTCAGGTGCTCACCACTTAAGGCTTCTTGAACTGGGGAAAATCAGAAAAGTTAAAGTAGGTGGTGTTGGGCAAAGAAAAGTGGCTGTGGATTTCCATGCAGACACAGACCTGAAGCTTTTACAAGTCATGGACCTGGCAGACAATGTGAATTATTGGTTGCAGTCTCAAGTTTGGTGTATTTGGTACCTAAGGTCCATCTGACTGTGCTGGTGGTGACTCCAGGGGGAGGAGGATGCCTGTTTAATTTAGGCAAAATCAAAAAAATGCCAGCTGAATTTAGATAAAGCCTGAAAACACCTTTTGATTCTGTGAAATCTCTGCCCAGGTCTTAGAGAAGCAGATGCAGAGACTCTTGTGAATGCTGTGGGAGAACAGTGTGAGTTGCAAGAGGGACTGCATCCCAAAACAATTGCTGCTTTAGGCATTATTAAGTGTGAAGAGAAATCTTGTGGCTTCCTGGCTTCCAGGACACCACAGTCATTCTCCTATTTGCCATAGCAGATGTCATGGTAATCTGTATCTCCACACCCATTTTCTGAAGGCAAGTCTCATCCCACCCTATTCCATTCACTGAAAACCCACAGTCCTGCCTAAACCAAGAATCTTCTTCCTCTGTGGTCAGAGGAAAGAGGCAGCTCCTTCTGATGACTGATTCATCCTGTCCTCAGCCAGGATGGGTGTGAAAAACCCCCCTCTGGAGGTGTCTGCTTCTTTTCACCCAGCTCCCAGCCTCTGCAGCTCAGCCCTGTGACCTCCCCAGCCATGCCAGCAGTGTCATATGGGAATCACAGAATTATTAAGGGTGGAAAAGCCCTCTGAGACCACTGAGTCCAACCATTCCCGCAGTGCTGTCAAGCCCACCACTAACCCATGTCCCCAGGTGTCACATCCACATGTCATTTGAACACTTCCAGGGCTGGTGACTCCACCACTGCTCTGGGCAGCCCATTCCAATGCTTCTCAGCCCTTTCACTGAAGAAAACATCCAATATAAACCTCCCCTGGCAGCACTTGAGGCTGTTTCTTCTTGTCCTACTGCTTTATACCTTGGAGAAAAGATTGGCTGGAAACTCTGAGAGATGAACCAGCGCATGTGGTAAGAGCTCCGGGAGAAATGTTTTCTCTCACAATCCTTCTCATCCCCAGAAATGTCCCTGAAAATGTGATCAAGGTACCTGCCCTGGGTTCCAGTGCAAGGAAGGATAGGACAAATTTAGTTTCTTTCATGGTGTCAAAACTAGACTCACTGTCTTAGCACATCCCTGTTTGTCCCCTCCATATCCTTCTGCCACTGCCACTGTGTGGCACATGGAAGCTGCTGACTGCCCTCAACCCACAGCAGAGCTCAGATAAATACTTGGGCCAGCAAACTGGGTTCAGTCAACCCTGGCTGATGAGAATTATTCCAAACCTGAACAATCACTAATTGCATCTTGAAAATCACAATATTCTGCAGCAGCACATTATGAAAACTTCAGAAAATCACTCAGCAAGCTTAAAAGGATGTTTAAAAGCCTCTCACTTGCTAGCAAAGAGAGGGTGCAATTAATTCAAAGGCTTGTCAGACTGCAGGCTAGTTTCAGGCTTGGTCTGAAGACAGCTTGTTCACAGGCAAGGCTTTTTGGACTGCTTTAAACAAATATGTTTTGTTTCTGGCTTTCCTAGATGGAGAATTCAGAAATAATAATAATAATAGATGACACATTTTTAAGCAGTCTGGCATGCAGAGATGGGATCCATACTAAAACATTGCTCAGAATTTGTGCTCAAGCACATTGCATAAGTGGCGTGCAATTCCAGGTATTTCAATCCCTGAGTTTCAGAGGTGTTAGTCAGATGCGTTCTCTTAATTTAATTAAATTGCCATGAGAAACTTCAGGGAGGGTGTTGGGAACCACTATTTAAGGAGCTGTTTTAATCTGTGTTTCCAAGGCATTCTCTGTTCTAGCCTGGTCTCATGCAGAGATAAAACCACTGAATTGCTAAATACAAATATTTGTGGGCTTTCAAGATTCTTTGCTTTTTGCTCCAAACCTAATAGAAGAGAAAGCTGAGCTGTGAGTTTGCAAGATTTTATTGTTCCTTTTTTTTTCACCCCCAAAAATGTAAAAATTCAGCTGTAAGCATCTACCCATAGATAATGCTTCTGAAAACCAGATCTGAGTTGTGCAGAGAAAAAAAATACTCTTGGCAAATTTAGGGAGTTGAGTTCCACCCACCTGTGCACAGAGCTCTCTTGCTGCCTGGAAAGGCACTTCCTCACAGGGGCTGGTGTCCATTCTGGTGATGGTTTGCTGCCTTCTGCAGAAATCAGCTTACATTCACTGCAATACAGGGCATTTAAATTCTTCCCTGTGCTGCTCAGCTCTGCTCCCAGTGTCAGGTGTCCACAGGTTCAGGCTCAAGTTTGGGCCACATCCAGTTTTCTCCCCATGAACAGATAGTGAAAGGACATTCAGAAAGGGTTTTAAACTAAAAGAGGAGAGATGTAGGCTGGATATTAGGAAAAAGTTCTTTATTCAGGGGCTGGTGAGGCCTTGGCACAGGATGTCCAGAGAAGCTGTGGCTGCCCCATCCCTGGCAGAGTTCCAGGCCAGCCCATGGCAGGGGTGGAATGAGGCAGGCTTTAGGGTTCCTCCCAACCCAAACCAGTCTAGAATTCTCTGATTCTTGTGGCATTTCTCTGCTAACAGGGATTTGGAGAGATCCCTGTGGCACTGTGGGAGGCTGCCACCAGGGAAGGGCACATTTGGAGGGTGCTGTGGCCTGGTCAATTTCTGGACGCACCCAATGCACAGGGAAAGCAACAAGTGTAAAAACAATTTGCATAACAAAAGGAAATCCAGCAGGTTTCTTCAGTGTCACCATTTGGATCTGGATCCCTCCACTCCTCTGAGAACAGCTCCATGATGTGTGTCCAGAGGAGCTTCACAAGCCCATCCTTGACACCCATTCACAGCATGGTGTTATGGCTCTCCCACCACCCTGACAGCACCCACTGCCTCAGCTCCATCTGCCAACTTCCACTGCTCACAAACAAGCTCTGATCTTTTCCTCCCCGTCCCTTCCTCTTCCTCAGCTTGATTTCCAGCATGGTCATGGGTGATTCCTCCACCTTCCCATCAAAAATCCAGCCTTCTCACTGCTTTGGCCCTCGCAGTCACGGAGAACTCAGGCTAAATTCATTAAAGTGTGCCTTACATGGCACTTTGCAGTGGCTGGATGTTTCAAGGTTTTGCTACTTAAAACTCACCTTCTGATTAATTTAGAAAAAGTTCTTTTAATTTTTCTTTTTTTATATTATTAACCACAAAAAAGTGTGTATAACATACAAGCGAGCGGCCTGACACACTGAGAACTTGTTAAACTGCAGATGTTGAATCCTCTTAGGTTAAACAGTTTACTAGAGCATAGGATCACGGTCATGGAATGGTTTGAGCTGGGAAGGACCTCAAAGCCCACCCAGTGCCACCCCTGCCATGGCAGGAACACCTTCCACTGTCCCAGGCTGCTCCAAGCCCCAGTGTCCAGCCTGGCCTTGGACACTGCCAGGGATCCAGGGGCAGCCACAGCTTCTCTGGGCACCCTGTGCCAGGGCCTCCCCACCCTCCCAGGGAACAATTCCTTCCCAATATCCCATCCATCCCTGCCCTCTGGCACTGGGAGCCATTCCCTGTGTCCTGTCTCTCCAGCCCCTGCCCCAAGTCCCTCTCCAGCTCTCCTGGAGCCTCTTAGGGCCCTGGAAGGGTTTCTAAGGTCTCCTCAGAGCCTTCTCTTCCCCAGACTGGACATTCCCAACTCTCCCAGACTTCCCTCACCATGGCCAACATGAAAATTAAAACCAACGGGTGCCGACAGCATTTCCTTCATTTTCTTTTTGAAGGATTAACAGCAGATGCTCTTTTTGTCCATGAGGAGCTCCCAGGTCTCTGAAAAGGTTTGGGAAGAGTTTCTTTTCCTTGTTCCTGCCTGCCTTTCCCCCTGCAGGATCACATTGCAGTGGGTTTGCAGCCTCGGCTGGGCGTCCAGGCCTGGAGCCAGATGAGTTCCTTCACCACAGCTTCTCATGACATCTCGGTAATTAATGCCCCAGATCCCACTCCATCTCCCCTCTGAGAAGCGCAGCTCTGGTTTAATTGCCTCATAATGTACACTCGAAATGAGTACTTGCCTAATTGTCCCTAGGCACATCCTTGGATGAAAGTCTGTGAGAAATACAGAGGTTGTGTATAGGCTGCAACCCTGAGTGAGAACCCACAGAGCACAGTACAGAACAAGTTTGTAACTCTTTCTTACTCTCTGATACCGTCAAAACAATAAATTTATTTTTTAAGTCATTCAAGAAAGAAATTAAGGATAAAATTTTGTTACATTCTCTGTTTCCTTACCCCCTCAGCTGTACAAAATAAGACCTTGAGGCGGATTTCATGGAATCACAAGATCATTAAGGTTGAAAAGTATGTTTCTTTAGTGTAACAGCTTCCACAGGAAGGGATAAAGTTTCAAAGCACAGTGTGATGCTTGGGCTGTGCTACTGCAGTTTGTGGGGCAGAATTGTCATTCAAAGGTTTTTAATAAGCCTGTTAAAGCGCAGGAGTCCTGAGGTGAGTTACCAGAGATCTGATGCCTGCAGCAACAGTGGTGTTCTACCAATAACCTCCAGCCATTGTGCCAAGGCTGCAGATAGAGAATGCACCCATGGAAATCACACTGTACCTGAAAAACTTGTGAACACCAAAGATTACAGTCAATTGCTCAATATTCAATAGAATTCAAAATTACTCAAAATTACTTGACATCCCTGGTTCTGAGCATCACCACAGCTCAAAGATTCAAGGCCTTTCTCTCCAATCAGTGGGTACATGAGGGTTATAAAATCACTTATTTATAACTATCCTAGTTTGCTTAAACAAGAAATGTTGTTTCCATGATTTCTGTGCTGCAAAGAGTTCCCTCTGAACTGGCTTCTCTCTCTACATTCAATTCTGTTCAAAATACAGACCCAAGCCCACCCCAGGACCCTCATTTTTGCATTTGTGGGCAGAAACCTACATTAAAACTCCCAATTTACAATGCAAGATCAGACTAAAGACTATGGTCAACTGCTTAAAAAGGTTTTTAACCAAGTAAAAGGAAGAAAAATTCATGTTTTCATTTCAATTTTTTGAATATTTTTTTCCTAACAGTACACCTGAATATTTCACTTTTAAATACCTTTTGGTTTGTTTGCTTTTTTGGGATGAGAGCGGGTTAAATTAAATATTAATTAAACTGCTGTCTAAGCAAAAACAAATTCTTAATTTTTTTCTTTCACTTGAAAAATTCAAATATATTCAGGCCAAATGTATCCAACGTTTTACTCCCACCAAAAAAATTGTGGTCTCAGCTTCTCAACCCATCTGTAGAGATGAAACACAACCATTCTTGCAGTTCTTCAAAGCAAAATCCAGCCTGAATTGTAGTCCCATCTCACAAGTACGATTTATAGTGACACTTCAGTACCTACTCTACCTACTCAGAATGATTGCCTGGCTGATCCCTTCAAATCCTTACATGGATGATGTAGCTCAGCACAGCTGATGCTGAATCACAGAAATATTGGTTGTGCTGTTCCAAATCCACAATGACAGGAAAATCCAGTTTCAGCCCAAAACTCGATCCATGGTGCAGATTCTGATCTTGACTGGTTGCACACCTGGGGACTCTTCTGAAGTCATGACGAAACATCCCCAAATTGCCATGGGACAGCAACTTTGGGTGCTGCTACAATGCAGAAACCAAACAGTCTTAAACTGCATTAATTGCAAATGTCTCATAATAGTCTGTATCCTAAGAGGTTTGTTGTAGGGTTGGTTTTTTTTCCTTTTACAAACTTGAAATGAGGCTTGAAAACCTCATTTATCCCCATATCGTACATTTGAAATAAATCTGCTAAAAGGTAAGCTTTTATTAACATGACCTTGGTAGCTTTTCAAGGAACTCTGTGCATAATATTTAACAAGAAAACAAAACCACTTGGCCAAGCACTCTTTTAAAAAACGGACTAAAACCCACGAATTAGATTTGTTGGTAATCCAAACGGCAGAAATATTATCCTGTCTGCAGTCTGTTATGAGACATTACATATGCTCTGCTGGGAGTCAGATGAATTTAAAGAACAGGGCTTGTAACTTCATTACTTCAAAATGCAGTTCATGTAGAGTACACATGTAATGTGCACTCACTGTGATGTTAAGTGCTAGAAATGAGCTGTTGCTGTGACTTGGAGAGGTATGAGGGGGTCCTCCCCCCACCCAACACAAGGATTTTGGCAGACATTTCTACTGCAGTTGTTTCTGCATGTGCTGGGAGCTCACGAGAAAACCTCAGAGAGGAATTCAAATTTGGTCCTTAAATATGAACATCTTGATATGAGCAGAGATGCTGAGCAGCATGGGCAGAGGAACACAGATGTTTTAATTTCTGAACATTTTATTTATTTTGAGGATATATTTGACTTTGACTCCATAATGGTCTGTCTCTATACTACCTTTATCCCAATATCAGACCACCACCTCATCAAAAAATTGCAATTGGAACGGGATTTTCTTAAGAAAATGGCATGACCACGGAAGAGTCCCCTCCAAATAAAACCAATGTGGACAATTTGTCTTTTTTTCTTTCAGAGTTTTCTCTGATAAGTCAATTCCCCATAAGAATTTTCTTTAGAAACAAATTATTTTGTGTTGTAAAGTACTGGAACAATGTGGATTGAGAAAATTTCAGATTTTGACATTGTATATTTTTTTAATGAAGATATTCCTACCAACCATTACAGAATTAAAATAGACAAAAAATTAAAAAGTAGTGGTGATCTCTTTGTTCTTCTGAGATGCAAAAACAATTATGATTTTGCTTTTGATTTCATTAAAATTTAGAAGGAAAATTTCATTTTTTCATGGGAAAATAAAGGTGGAGGTATTTAATCTCAAGCCAGATTCAAACTTCTAAGGAACAAAGAAAACTGTATTTTTAATCTCTTAGTAAGCAGGAGGCATTGCAAAGTTGTGTATGCTGGAAAAATACTGCTTCATAGTATATTGCTACCACCACACTAACCCGGAAAATTAGGAAAGAAAAGTTCCCCTTAAGAAAAAGAGAGATTTTACAAAACTGCTGTCTTTTTGTCTACATTAGAAGAAAGCTTTTTGGTCTTCTATGCTACTATTCTTATCATGGGGGACGGGTTGTGGGGGACAGAGTTATCTTTTTTAATTAGTCACCTGGAAGCAGATTATTTAGATAATCTAAATTATCTATAATGTGATTTAGGCTTTAATTCAGATTTGTCCATTCTGAAGTTATCTAAAACTAAATTAAAAACTTTTTTATTTAAAAGACATCTTAGATAAGCCATGCATTTTTTTGCCCTGAGTCAAAACCCAGCAAGACACAACTGGAATTGGGGGACTTCTGTCACACAGCACAAGGTGAAATAAATGCAGCTGGATCCTGAAGCAGTTTGAGCTCTCTGGAGAGGGTGGAACCAGAAACTTGAAATTTGCAGTTGTTCTGGAACCACTGCTCAATTGAACTGAGTTGTTCACAGTGCGTGGTGGTAAGCTGCAGACATTACAGATCCCTCAAGATCTCCCTCAAAACAAAACTCCTCAGCAGGCACAAAACATTTGTTTCCCAACACACACACACTCCAACATGATTCAGTCTGGAACATTCTACAGTTTCTGCTTTGTTTTCTGCTTTTAAAAATTCCACTGGGAAACTCCTGCAGTCTTTCCTCACTTCATTCTTCACCCAGCTCAGACAAGACCCAACTGAGAATTAAGTCTACCAAAAACAGGTACAGTTGTCAGTCCATATAAAGCAGGTAAAGTTATACCTCTCTTGGCTTTATGCAGAAAGTCAATATTACATCTGGAGAGCAACCTGTCCTCTTGTCCCCTGGAAAATGTTTGTGGTGTTGCAAAAACCACGGCTTTCTGATGGCCCACCAATATCGATAGCATAAAACAAAGAAATTAATACCTTGAGAAAAAAATTATTACCCTGACTTTTCCATGTAACATATATATTTCATGTTTCAATAGATTACTTTTCACAGGAAATGCCAGACAAGGAGAAGGAATAGTTATGAGAGAAATAGATGTTGTTCTGCAGGGGCACTGTGCTTGGCAGTAGAGAGCTTTTCAAGAGTTTTTCAAGAACATCTCTGAAGAAGAAATTCAAGTATGGTATAAGGAGCTGTCTGCAGAGAAGAAAACAACTATAAATAGAAGTAAAATTATTCCAATTTGCTGAGGTGAGAGAAAAATCAAAGGGTTTGGAAAAGCTACAGTTATACACCAACATGGCAGGTGAAAGAGACAAAGAACTGTAGGTACTGGAAGAAATAATGTCTTATACAGCAGGAAAACGATTTGTAAAAAAATCTGGTGACACCATGGTGCAAATATCTTTTGAAATGTGCAGGGACAGATGTGGGGTTTTAGGGATATATAAAGCACATGTGCTTAAAATTATACTAAAGGGATTATGCAGTCACTCAGTAAATCAGTGGAGAACTCATCTGCAACACTGGCTACTGCAAAAGACAACAACAGAAGAGTCTCGAAAGAATGGCATAAAAACATGGAAAGGGCTCCATAAGAAGAGAAACTGGAAACACCTGGCACATTTAGTTCAGAGAGGGTACTCAGAAAAGATAACTGATAGACATATTCCAGGAGTGCACTGACTGAAAGAGTGGTTGTCTTATGTTTTCTCAAAATAATTATAAAACCATAGACTGTTCAATGACCTGGCAGCAATGAATTAAAGACTATAATACTTTTTTTTTTATACAATATAGTAATAAAGCTGTGAAATTCAGTGTCACTGGGCAGTATTGCAGCCCAAAACATACCACAGGTCCAAAATGCATAATACTCCCTGCAAGTAATGTAATTGCCTGAATTGATATAAAAAGCAGCAAAGCCACTCTTAGTGACACTCTTATTCTCCTCAGAATAACGGCCACTCTTGGAATATTTTTAACTCGTCACACAGCTAATTGTATATCCCTACATATAGAATGTAAGCACCTGTGGTTAGATAGTTACTTATGAACCCAGCTGAGCCCAGTATAACATTCCAGGACAAATATTATATCTTTATTATACATTAGAATGAATTAAGATAATGAAAACATCTTGCTTTCTAAATTAAAATTAAAGATAACCATTATTGATGTTCTACATTCACCACAGAGAGTGAATAATTTATAATGAGTACAATAGGAGGAAAGGAGTTTGAGTAATAAAATTCTTAGATTAATCAATTTATCTTCATTTTGTGTGCATGAATTCTAAACCACCCAGATCTTAAAACCTGAAATTATGTGATAAAATATAAGTAGGTGTGGGAGTTGGTTCTGTTGTTTGGGTTTTGGTTTTTGGGGGTGTTTTTAATATTGAACTGAAGATGTTCCACAAGCATTCTGTTTGATTCTTTGGAAACTCAACAGCAAAATCCAAGACAAATGTGTTTTACTGGATATGCACATATCTACACTTGCTCACTAGTCAAAAATTATTCTGGAAGTACATTTCTTCAATTTGGCCCTGGAAAACTCTTCTTATACATTCGAAAGTTACCTTGCACAAACCTTTACCCATAAACTGATCTGAAATTTGTGAAGGTTACTTGACAAATTTTTCTTGCATTTTTTCAAGAGAAAAGCTGAGCAAATGGGTGCAACGCATTCCCAAAGAAAATTCATTTTTTCTGCTAAAGGACTCCAAGAAAATGTGGCAGCATTCAGCTACATGATATTGAGCTGTCACCCAAAATGTATAATTACACTAATTCCTGTCCAAGGGACCTCCCACTGGGAAATGCATCTCTCCATACTAATGAGGCCCAACACAAAGTGCAGCTTTGGGCATTTGCATGTTAATGGTACTTTGTGCACGAGGCTGTTTATTCAGCAACACTGAAAAGAAGGTGTTAACAGAAACCTTTAGCCAGAATGAGACAGGGTCAATTAGGACATATGGAATGGGATCTGAGTAACAAGAGACATTAAAATTAACCCTGTTTATCCAGCTGTAGCCGGACAAGGGAGGGGGTGGGGAAATCCCTCCTTTGACCCACACAAAGGCCTTTTCTGCCACGGGATTTAGGGGCAGTATTTTCCCACTGGCACAGCTCCACCAGCGGCTGGGGTGTTTGCCTGGAGGAGGTCATGTGGATCCATCAACCCCTTCATCCCTTGCCTGACTCCTCCCAAAACCTGGGAGAGAATCGAAAAATCAAAACACAGGAATGATCCTAACAAAGTGAAATTATCTATAAAAGTAGCAGCAAGGTATTTTTGGCAAAACAATATGAGTTTCAGGCCAAATCTATAAATATATGCCCTGACCTGCACATTATACAGGCATTTTTGATGTTCAAGCACTTGAGGAGATCTTGAGGACAATCAGGGATTTTACTTAAGATCCTTCATCCATCCCTGGGTCTTCCAGAATTTTTAGGAAAAGATAATTGAAGGGTTGCTATGATTAACCTAATGTCACAGTGAGAGGAAAATGCAAAATAAAATTAATAAAATGACGCCTGAGTCTTGTAGCAGCAGAGTTTGATGATTCCATGGAGTTATTTCAGACTCTGTGCTATAACTTCTTTTCAGGACAGTATGCAAAAAGAGCTTTTTCTTCCCTTTTAGGTAGACCATACTCAGTGACTGCTTTCTTATTTAACTTTTTCCTAGATATGTTAAATATATTGCTCCTTGCTAAGTTCTGTGGATGATGACTTCACCCCAGAATCCCAGAATCACAGAAGGAATAGTTGACCAGTATTTCCAGTAGCTCAGTTGCCAGATGTTTCTGCCGTCTTTGCTCACAAATTGTTAATTGATTACCATAATCAAAGCAAGAGCAGCACATTTGGTTACTCCTTAGTTTGGTATTTCATGCTTGCATTTCAGACCTTGAAATGGCTCTTTTTTTTCATCCCCTAAAACTTGTTTCTTTTATTACTCCACCAGTTGATTTAACAAATACCGTAGCTCCTCTCTGCAAACTTTTTATTTCTATTCCTAGATCTGCCAACCCACAACAACACTGTTATTACCATATTTCAAAGCAAAGTTTAAAATTGGATGTTCAGCTCCTGTTTATAGCAGAAGACTGATGCTTTTCTTATCGCATGTGGAAAGGCTTTAAAAAAAAAAAAAAAAAAGGTTTTATTTTCCCTTTTTATTCTGGTGCCAGTAAATGCATAGCTCATTCAGTGTAAGCAGAACTACATTTGACTGATGGATAAGAAGCCTCTGCCTGCTCAGAGCAATGTATCTGTCATCCAGGAGGAAGCAGAAATGTCAGAAATGACAGTCAGCATGTAGGATGGGGATATCAAGAGAGCTGCTGTAGTCCTTGATCATAATGCCACTAGAATGGAAAAGAAAAAAAAAATAAGATTGATCTGAAACATCCAACAGTCACAAACACCTCTTTTTTCATCACTGAAGTAATTACTGCATCGTTCACTTTAAAAAAATAAATTATGCGACGCAACAACAAACTCATGTAAGGAATGGACACAGGGAGGAACACCTTGCTCCCAACTCTGTGCTGTACAAAGGGCTCAGAGCTCTGTGCTGTAATGCAAGGACTAGCCATGGTGCCATCTATGGGGAATACTGATATTATTATTCCTCCATGGAATGATCTCTGGGCTCAGGTCTGTTGAAACTTACCTGTGTTGGACCTGTTGGAATCACCTTCACACTGCAGAAATGGACGTGATAGAGAATAATTACCACGTTGTTATTGGGGCTATTACGTCAGTGTGGAGAATCAGTGGCTAAAACGTGGAAAAGAAAGTTTCTCCGTGTTTTGAAAACTGCCTGCATTTCACAGCAGGTGGGACGAAAGAGGCAAAAAAGGGGTGAGATAAATAAAACTCTTCTGCCAGGCTCGTGCAGAGCCAACCAGGAGCTGCCTCCAGGACAGCTCTACCCTCCCGTCACTGTTCACATGGCAGCTCCTCCAGAGAAGCCCCACTCATTTTAGAAAACCTTCTGTTCTCCCAGGAAGCAGAGGCATCTGTTGTATGCTCCCCACAGTGGTGGGTGCCTCAGCAGCAAAACAAAGGAGGCTTTTTGCCCCAAAACCCTGCTCCCATCCCTCCCTCTGTGAGAAGGACAAGTTTGATCCAATGAGCACAACGCCAGCAAACCCCATTCAAGACTTTTGCAACCTTGAGGCTGCTTGAGGACGAGGAGTTATGGCAGCATTTGTGGGGAGCTCATAACTGCAGGATGGAGGTGATTTATGGGCAGCACTGGCAGTTGTCTGGGTTGCTTGCCATGAACCAGGCCAGTTGCGTTCATGATAGATTGAGGTCACGGAGGGGGAGTGGAAGAGGTCCTGTCATATATCCTTCATCAGGTTTTCATTTATCTGTGAGTTAGGGTTGTGGTAGCAGTGGGAAAACGGTCTCATCTGAGTGTTTATTTTTCTAGCCTGGAGGGATCTGTTCCTCAAACATGCTTGTGTTTGATACCTGAAAGGGAGACATCAGCATGGGGGATTTATGACTCGACTCGCTGACCTGTGCTGCCAGTCAAATTTCAAAAGTAAAATCTAGAGCTTGGGAGCTTAAAAAAAAATAAAAATACTAGGCAGAGCAGCACAGGTCTTTCAAGAAGCACACAGAGCAGCCTTTGAGCACAGTATGCCCACCACATGTGTGCCCCATGCAGATGCTGGGGCTGTGTGCTCTGCTCAGCAGTGCAAAAACACCCAGAAAACCTCTAGAGATCAGATCCATATTGCATCTCCACAGAAAATGCCAACAGTACTGCTTGGGGTTTGCAAAATCAGACCCTTCACTTGTTTCTAGTGGATGGAACTTTTAATTCACTACTCTACCTCACACTCACACACAAATAAGTACAGATAGGCACCAGTGTTCTCCCAGTCAATGATCTTGGTTGCAAAATTGTGCCCAAAAACTCAGCATTCCTCATTTCTAAAGTGCCACTACCTCCAGTGACAACTAAATAAATTTTATTGTCTAAAGAGCAATTTTTTTAAAAAAACAGATAACTTCCAAAGCTTTAAACTTCTGCTACTTTATCTTCCATGGCAGATCTGCCATCCCAGACATGCACAGATCTAATGAGAGGATGGTACTTTCATCTCTGTATTCCCTAAACCAGCCTGGAAAAGCCAAGTTTAGGAACTCTGGAAATGATGTACAATCACCAGGGCTCCAGCAGTGCATCCCAGGAGCTGGAAACAAGCAGTGGGTGCAAAATGTGGATTTGGCATTTCAGGTATCTCTTGGGGAGGGCACGCACGGGCGTGTGTGTGGTGAAATTGGTGCAATACCCAAGTGAGACCCTTCTGATGGCACACACAGCTGGAGAATTACCATTAAAATATCATCCTATCTCTAACATCCATCCACATGGCTTTGCTCCTTCTTAAGCTTCCCTCAGTTTAATGAGGATTAATTAAAACCAGTCCCTTTTTCACACAGCTCTAACACGCACCCAATGCTCCTCACAGCTCAGGTGTGTTTTACTCATATTAATGACTCAATATTAATTAAGACTGAGTAGAGGGGAGTGATCTCTCATTAGCAACAGGCACAAGGTGGTGAAGCTGCCACACTCTGCACTGGTGTTATCCTGAGCTTTGTGCAAAAGGGGTTTTATTTCCCCAAGGACCACACAGGCTGTGCTCATCCCTCCAGCATTAGTGACCAACAACCCCCAAAACCTTTCTGAGACCCTGCAGCCCCTCAGAAGGAGGAGTTCTCCCCCCGTTTACACAGAGGCAAAGCCAGAGCATCTCTGCTGAAAGCAATTGAGCCTCAGCTGTGCCCTGTCACCTCCTTACACACCAGCTCAGGGATTAAATTTTGCTACCTAATTAGGCAACTAGGGAAATATGAAAGCCAAGACAGCCAGGTATAAATAGGAATCCTTCAGTTACTGAAGGAGCTAATAAGGCCTGAACCTGCTCTCATTTGTGTTTTATCAGATAAATGAAAAGTGGGGGAAAAAAGAGACACACAGTTTAAACATATGCTTTCAATTTTCTCAGAACTAGTAAATGAAAAATACTGCTCTGTCATTAACCATTTTCATATTTATTCTGCAGTATATAATGTTAGAGGTGGGTCATGTTTCTGTGGCAACTATTGTGGAAACAAAAATTCATTGTCCCATAGTCTTATGTTAATTAAAACTTATTGCATAAAAACACCTCAACTGCTTCAATATATTTTTAGTTATTTAGTTCACATTCAGGACTGAGTTAGTCATTCAACTCAAATATAATCTGCAAACCCAAGAGAAAGATGTATTAGGATTTCCTCAAAGAGAGTTACCTTTCTTAGCTTCCCTATTACATGAGAAACATGTGTTAAAAGACTCTTTTTAAAATAAAATGTCACTGCTATCAACCCAAATGAATATCCAAGAACCTGCCAAACAAAACCAAGTTTGTTGGGTTTTAGGTAGAGAAATTAACCTGTAACAATGCATGCAAAAATCTGCTCACTTCTATTTTAGAGAAACCAGAACAGCTATTTAAAGGAATCTATTTTCTTTTGGCCTGTTGGTTTGGGGTTTTCATTTCTTTTAGGCAGAAAAATAAATTCTTTCTTTTCTGCAACACAAAATCTCTGTGCTTTATCCAACATCTCTAGAGGTTTTTGCCTTTTCAGCTGGTGGCCCAGGTCCCAGGAGATTTCCAAACCTCTCAGTTGGAATCAGCAGTTTCTGCCATCCACTCACCTTTCTGACATTTTCCTGTTTCATTTGAACAAACCTATCCACTAAATCAGACTGAATTTGTGAAATGATGATGAAGACTCTTTATTTATGTGTATCTGAGAATTTGTTTACTCAGCAACTGATCCATATGAGCACGTTGCACTCTTACACAAATTCCTTACTTTCAATTTGCTGTGCTAAGAAATTCTGGAGGCCATTGTAGCTGATGGTGACAGGGATCTGTAAGATTTGATAGTTGTAATTCAGGTTAGTCCAATCCTCCTGAAGTGGTATCAATAATATCAGATTTAATAATTTTCATACACTGGGGTTCAGGAAGCCTGTTTCTTAGACTGTCAGAAATTTTAGGTTCATACTTCCCTGAGACAACAGCTACACCCAACTGAGGGGAAACTTTAAAATTCCTTTGGATTTTCACACAAATGTATGAAAGGTGTAATACTTTGTGGGTGATATATTTTTTTTTTTGTGGCTAAAACACCTTATTTTTTGGACAAAAAAAAAGTTAAAATCCTAATTTTTTTAATTCTCAATTCCCCTATGAAGAACAGGGGAACAGAAACCATGTCCTGAGACTTTCTTTGGTCTTCTTGGGATTCCTTTCACTTTCTTTTGACAATCTCCTTTGAGACAAGGAGATATATGACGTAACACTGACAGTACTGTAAATCCAGTGGTGATGTCACCCAGGAAAAATCCCAACAGTTAGGTACCAGGAGCTGCCCACTTTGCAATGCTGGATAGCAAGACATTCTCGAGTGGTTGATTTGTACTGGATACTTCATGCATTTCTTACTTGCTAAAGTAGGTGATCATCAGTTTCCAATGACTTGTTTTGACCCTATTCAATGGAAAATGAGGTGCTATTTCTGGCGTGCTTATGAACCTACTGTTTAGCCCTAAAAGTTTTGCAAGAAAAGGGATAATAAATAGTTATTCACTTCCACTGAAGGGCTTTGTAGATTATGTGCTGAGGGCAGTAACAGCTGCTTCTCGTTACCAAAAAGGCCTCCTACCATGTGTACTGCTAACACACCGAGCTAAGGTCAAGCCGAGTAGCAGGTTTTTTTTTCCCCCAACATTGTTTAAAAGCTTTTAAATAAAACCATATTAGAAATATAGTCACCTCTGGTAACAGATTTTCAAAAGCGAAGTCAGGAGAGCTGTGAGGTTTTTTTAAAAAATCTTCTTTGTTTCTAACTTGGAAGGCTTTTTCTTTTCTCAGTTAAAGGCTCCCTTTATACTGCTAAACTCTGGGGATTCTTTTTCTTGCAGTTCCTGAAGCCTTTTTTAATCTCCTCCTTTTTTTGAGGGTTTTTTGGTGGATTTTTCTTGGTTTGGTTTGGTTTGGTTTTGGTTTTGGTTTTGGTTTTTGTTTCTCTACTCTACATTCTCTTCACAAGAGCACTGTCATAGTCCAGATAATTGTTCTGGAAGTCTACACATTGCTAATTTTCCCTGCCATGCACAGAGCAGGGTTGGGCCATTCCCATCCTTGTGGTCCTGTATGGCAGGTTTGAGTTTGGACATGAGGAGGAGGACGAGGACGAGGACGGCATCCTCAGAAAGCAGAGCTGACCCCAAATCAGTACAGGTAACAACCTCTAGAGACTTCTTTCTAGAACCATCTTCTACATGAATGGTTTGGGGAGGAATTTGCACCTGCCCCAATGGAAGCTCATTAAGGGGCTGCTGTAATTAGTGAGATTGTCCAGCCCCATGGAAGTACGAACCACACACCTGACAGAGGGTCCAACCCAAAAGATAGAGTATGAAATCCCCTTTATCCTGGAGGCAATCTCTTTTTTGTGAATGTTTTTATTTTTCTCCCTTTAATTTGCAAGGAATGTGTGAAAACAAAGATGTCCATTGCACTAACTGATGGAGAAAAGAAAAGTTCCTTGTACTGTTACGAAAGAGAAAAATCTGGAGCCACAGGTCTGCTGTGGTTTCTAATTATAAAGGGTCTTGTAGGGGCTGCTAAAATCTGTGTAAGCAAGTAGAGATTCTTAACAAAGCTGCCAATTAGCACCACTCCCTTATGACCCATGACATTACATCTTCCTACATCAAAATCCACTTAATGCTGATATTAACAAATACGTTAATCTTTTTTTTTTTCCAGTCATTCCCAGTTGGTTCTCAGCTGGGAGGAAGGAATAAAAGTTTTTATGGATAAAGCAGCAAATATTTAGATGTAATCTCTACCAAGTCCAGTATCACTTTTCTGTGGGTAACAAACAACCCAACAGAAAACTTTTTTACCCTTTATTTTTCTACATTTAAGTTTCGAAACTGCCAAGACTGACATGACAGAAATAGAAAAGCAGAGAAAATATATTTTACTTTATAAGTTTCTCAAGTTATTTGCATCTTCAGTAACTTCTGTAGGACTTTCAGCACTTAACACTATGCTTTTATTTGAATTCAAATTGTTCTAAACCTAACTCCAAGTGGTTTAGTTCATCCAGCCATGACTAGGCTGGAAAAACTGTCATAAGGTGTTGGATACCAAAAAAGAGAAAAGAAATAGGGTAATGAGTTCCACTAGAATAAATCAACTTAGGGGAAATGAAAAAATAAGAAAATAACAAAGGGAAACACAAAGGATAACTGAGAATTCTCATGAGGGAAGGCTTCTCCCAGTAAAAACCTAGTTAATAAAGGAGATGGAAGTGAAATAAACGCTTTTACCAAACAGGGGAACTTGGTAGCAACAAATGAGGAGACAGCCAGGGGATAGAGGTGTAGGGTTAAGCCATGAGGGTAAACAAAGAAATAATGTAAGTAAAATCCTACTTTTTGACTTTTTTCAATCCCAAATAAGGGTGATGTCCATCACAGTTCAGGAGGAAAGAGGTCTCATGTCATCTCATTATAGAAGTAGATATTGCAGATAGATATTCTGCAATCAATCATGCAGGGTGTTAAGGTAAGAAAACCAATTGTTACTTATTAAAACAAAATCATCAGGAGCACTGAGGAAATAACTGAAGTCCTTACACGTAGAGAAAATTACCTTTAATGAAGTTCTGAATGATGGTGAAATTTCAAAGGTCTAGGGAAAAAGAAGAATATTGTGCTAGAATTTAATAGGCACATACAACATACCACAGGAGATCACAGCCCACCTAACATGATTTTGATCTAAATAAAATGTGTGAAAGGCTGATATGAGAGGTATTCACTTAGGAAGCAGCAGCATAGTCAAAGTCAATGCCAATCAGCTTAGTTTTATGGGAGATTCATCTTGCCAGGAAAAAAAAATATATTTGTTTCAAGATTATAAATATGGCTGATAAAGATAAATATATTCACATTACAGAAACAGATGCGCTACAGCACTTGACATTCTGCCCAATGCCCAGGGCATGAAAACTTGCTTGTTTTTAGCCACAGCTTTGGAGCAGCCTCTTAACAAAGGAAATCCTTTAGGAGAAAACAGCAAAATTCTTCTTAAAACCTTTACGTGCACATGATGTGCCTGGTGGGACCCTAATCAGAAAAAATGTCATGCATTTATTAAGCTGCAACAGACGCCCTCATCCCTGCATCCTACCCAAAAAATCACAGGCCCATGGATATTTTAATTTTCTGGTATCATGGAAAGCCACCAGGAAAGAGAATAACGAAGCATAAAAGAGCGTGGAAATCCAAGCCACAAACCACAGTACATCTCTCAGTGTGTAGCAACCATGTCAAAATCATTTTATTAAAAGGAGTGGGGGAAAGGCTTGCAACCTTGTTAAGAATTCTCACGGTTTAAATCTTATTTTCTTTTCCCCTGTGAAACTTCACCAGTGCAAAGGATTCTTTGAAAATTGCTGAGTACAGGCTGGAAAAATCAACTGCACTACGATGAATCAAGATACCATAAATATATTGCTAATCTATGTGGTTTGGAAATTCAATTAGAAGGAGATTACAAATTAATAATTCTTGCATTCCGCGAAGCAAAATGTGTTTTTGTCTAAATATCCCCAGAGCACTCCTAATTTCCAGACATACCACAGCCTTCAGTTCATGCAGCATGAGTATGTGGCTTTATTCCTGTCGTATGAATTGTGTTACACTTATGTTTCATGGACTCTCACCAGTCTCTGGGTGTCTTGGAATTCCTCTGAGTTTATTGTGTGGGAATGAAATACTGAGCACATAAATATTTATTGAAAGCAGACAAAAAATTGATTCTTTTCTAATTTTACAGAATTATTGGATTTTTGGACAAACACTTTTCTCAAGTACAATTTCTCCATAGAAAGAATGGTTCTGGACTCAAGAATGTTGTTGAAATAGCAATTGTTTTGAAAATTATTTGGTTGCAGTCTTTATTAATGATTGAGGTGCATCTGAGTTATAGATTTTCTTGGAGATCTGTTGATTCCTCATTTGAAGCTGGAAATTATTTTCCCTGAACATGCTGTGACCTTATTCTGCACCTGCCTTCACCTTCACAAAAAATATTCATCAGAAAACATTTTTTGTTGCTCACCTGGCAATTTATTTTTATTTATTCAATACTTTCATTAACAATCTTCTGAGTTTGCAAGTAGGATCCATATGCCTGGAGATACACACAGAGATGATTTTTCTTGACATATTGGAATCCAAAATTCCAAATTCTGCAGCAGAAAAACGTAGTCAGGAAGAGTATCAGGATTTCAAATTAAATCCTGGAGAGAGAATGAGGTAAAAGCTTTCAAAATATCTCTTTCCCTCTCTGCAAAACTGAGCAGTTCACTCGAGAGGGAAACCACAGAGTTGCTGAGCAGAGGCAGATTGGGCTGTGGGAGGAAAATTAGAAAGCAATGTTTCTCTAAAGTGCATTCCATGGCCAAAAATAAAAGTATTTTCAACCAAAAAAATACAGTGTAGAAGTATCGAGTGGGCCACTGAGCTCAGTGTTGGCCAAGCACTCCCAGACCTGTTTGCAGAGTATGCAATGTATCCTCTGGAAATAAAATCAGACCTTTCCCTGTTTCAGTGAATTTCCAGCTGGCATTTTAAATCTGGCATAGATGATGCCCACGACACTCCACTCCCCCTATCAGCAAACAGCTCTGGATGCACTGGACAACTGAGGAAACAAACAGCATCCAAAAGCTGAGTTGCCATCATCCAGAAAAGGACAAGGGCTACTAAAAGAGCCATAGCCTATTGCAGAAAAAATGCATTTTCTCAAGGAAATTGGTTTATCATGTTGTTAAGTTTGGAGGGTATTTAAATGGGGTAAACTGAATTATTTATCACTGAATATAAGAAGAATTTGGGTACCTACTGTTGTAACTTGCAATTGTCAGCTGCAGCCAGACATCATTGCTCAGTTTGTCTTTCCTTCTGGCACAGAAACCAAATTTACCATGAAAATTTAAGCTGCAGGGTCTGAGGACTGAGTAAATGTTGAACAAAGAAGAGCTTCCCCCTCCTGCCATCCTGATGGAAGAGACAATTTCTTCTGGATCATTTAGGGGAAGTGATGCCTCCAGAGGTAAACAGTTGCAGGTAGAAACTCGTCATGGAATCAGACAAAAAACAAATCCAACCAAACTCACCATGGGCCCTTCCTCCAAATGCTTTCAGAATGATTAAACCCCATTCAAACCATATTATCATTTTCTGGTTTTTCTAACAGCTAAATCTCCAGTTTGTTGAGCATTCCTGGTCATCTCTGAATTTAGAGAGTTTAGGATAATTATAAATAGCCAGAATGGATGAATGTTGCAAAGTCCACACCTTGCAATCCTCCCAGACAATTGTTTGGGTTTTCAAACTAGCACGAATATATAAAATTTCATTCCTTTAATTTACCATTTTCTTTCCCAGGAACAATTCAGTTTTAAAACAGAGGCTTTTGTGTCAATAATTTTGTGTAAAGACTGTAGAGAATTATTGATGTGTTCCTTCAAAATATCTAAGCAAAGTAAATTCTATTTCATTTCAGATATAGACTTATTTTCTCTCTCTACCTGGTTTTATGGGAATGGAGAGAATCATCTACCCTTTTGTTTTACTGCCCCATCATCTTTCTAATACACTTTTAAATTTGTATATTGGATTGCCCATAAACCTTTCTTATTTTTTTTCAATGTAATATCTCATGAAAAACATGAGCTCAAGAACATTTTACCTTTAAACAAATTTTTAACTGGTTGTGCTTAGAGATGTTAGAAATAAGGCAATCTGAATACATTCATTTCCAGTTAAAAATACCTGAGCATAGTTCATTAAATTTTTTTTTAAAAAACCAAACCAAACCAACAAACAAAAAACCAAACCAAAAAAACCCCACAAAATTCAAAACCAAAAGAACAACAACAACAACAAATTTAGGAGTGCTGATGTCTCACATGTTAAAAGATAATACTCCCACTGTTAGAAAAGAGTTATTAAAATAATTGTTTCCTTCTTCATCACCTGCAGACAGGATTTGTGGTGTCACTGCATCATAAAGAGCTGCAACTCCTTTCTGACCCAAAATAAACCTCCATCAACCAAAGGAAAACCTGAAGATAAGGATCTTGAAGGACAAAATATTTTTGCAGTATCACAGGCATCGAGATATTTCAGTCTGCCTTAAGAGAGCCCATTCTCAGAGCTCACCTCCTTGGCTACATTTTCAATACATCATCTGTCTTTACCTAAGCGACTCACACAAAGGTGCTTTCTGAAGATTATGGTTTAATTTTAAAAACTTAACATGACACATAACAATAAAAATTAGTCCTCTTGTTATGAAACGTAACAGATTGATAAAATATTCATTGCCCATGCAGGAACTCAGCATCTTTTCTTGCTCTCCTTTCTGACAGCAGAATTCCACAGATCTTGTCAAAGGCCCACCATTCATGCATTTTTCAAACTAACCAAAAGCCACCTTTCCTCTCCGGGAGGATATTTTGTGAGTGAACAGCAATATTTTTTAAAATAAAAATTAAATATTATGTTTCAGAGTTATATTTAACCCTAGTACATGGCACTGAACAGTCCAGCCTGCATGTATAAGGATGTGCGTTTATTAGAGTCTGTTCTGAACTGAAAGCAGTGACATACTTCTCTGTGAATCCCTTCTGGATGACTTGTTTGGCACAAATACAGAATTGATTTGGCCTTGAATTTCTACAGAGAGACACCTTTTATTTTCAGAAGTGGCTCAAAGGATATACCTGTGACAGGGAATACCCATACCTGCACTTTGCAACCACACTTCTTCCCAGACTACAATAGAAGTATTAAAAGAACCTAGAAAAATGTCATCGTTATCAGCAGTGGTCTTACTTAAAATGAGCTAAATCAATGTATCAATGCAGCATCCACAGAGGAAGAAGCCAGGTTACTAATTGGGTCCGAAAATTTTAATTTGTTATATGTACATATTTTGCACAACTATCTGGAAACATTACAATTTGGGCAGTAAGGCAATTTAAAAATAAGCCTGAATTATTTGGGCCATGGTATACAGCAACACTTCCTTCCCCGAACCTTCTCTTCAGCTGAATTCCTAAAAACCCACCTGCCAGTGGCCCTGTATGATCACTACGCCATAGGAATGATCTAACAATATTAATTTTTCCTATCTACATTCAAAATAACCTTGAATACCTTGACTGCATACAGCCATTTGCACAGAACTTCATAAACGTGCATTAAAAGAAAACTTTTCTTCTGGTTAGGTCATTTCACTCCTGAATCAGGAGATGACTATAAAACACCTAAATTCCTTTTGACCTTTATCTCACTTCACAGGAGATTTTAGTCATATTCCCCTGTTTCAATATTCTTACATCTGTTCTTCCACCTTGGTTTAAAATTGTTTATTTATTTTACCTGGGAATACAATTGAAAAGTACCTTGAAATGGATACTGAGAATCTGTAGCCCCAAATTCTGCCACTTACTCTCTCTGTGCTCTTGATCATGACATCATTGAAATGAGAGCAATGAAAAAAATGGTAACTTTCTCATGGTTAATAAAAATTTTTAAAGAAACTTTAAATCCTTGGTATTGTATAAAACCACCATGTATCCACTAAGCAAATACATTTCACTAAGAAACCTCTAAAAATTACTCTGGTACATGCAACCACTAGCAGTTGGTTTGATTACTTATGGCTACTATTCTACAAAAACAACAAATTTTTACAACAAATGAAAACTTATGTTAGCAGGTCTCAGCTGGTAACCCAGGAAAATCTGCATGAAATGAGTTCCTAAAAGTATCTGAGCTAAATAATAAAGCATGTTAATCCAAATTATAATCTCAGGCCTTTCACACATAAAAATTATTTTTGCTGCAGTCATCCTACAATCAAACAGGAATAAAGATTTAAAAATATGTTTCATGTTCAATTCACAGATCTTGCAAAGAAACTGGTGAAATCCTGAACTCTGGCATGGAAGGGTCCCTATCAGTGCAGGCTTATTCTCCACTGGACAGCTGGGGCAAGACAAAGGTAAAATTCCTAAGGGATGAAGACAGAGTAACTGCAGAGAAGTGGATTCAATATCAAGGAGCATTGTTAGATTCTTTCCCAGTTTAAGAAAATAATGAAGTGACTCTAATAAGCTGAGTCTTTCCCTTTTCAGGACTGTATCACATAACAGGAAAGGAAATAAAAAACATTTGTCTGCCCAACACGAGCACAAAACATATTTAATGGCTTCCATTCCTCGGAAATGTATTTGATGCTGGAGATAAGAAAATACTTTTTTTCTTTTTTTTTTTTCTCTTTTTTTTGTTTTTTGTGCTGGCATGAATCAAAAGCCTGGTGAAACAAGACTCAGTGAAAAGCAGGAAGGGAGTCACAACATAAAAGTTTGTCTTGCTGTTACACACCTGCTGTCAAAAGATATGTCAGAAAGGTACGTAATTCTCACTCAAGGCTACAACTCTGATTAATCTCACCACAGCAGTCACCAATGAAATAACATAGTTCATGAATTTGAAGAAATGCCTCTGAAAAAGCTTTAACAACAGCTGGAAAACTCCCAGAAATTCAATATATGAAGTTTGAAATATTTTTTAAATTAAGTGTTGGCAGATACTACACAAAAAAGAGTTTCTAATCTGTAAAGCAAAATAACATATTTTTTCTCCTGGTGACTACTGTGGCTTGAGAATAAAATTACTGAAAGACCAAGAAATTTTCAATATTGGGGTGGAAAGGGATGGACCATCATCAAATACAACCTTAACTCCAAGAGTGATGAGAAAAAAATGACTGTGAAAGGCAGGTACAACCTCGAAAGTGGCCAAAAAAATGCAATGGAATCACAGTTTTAGAGAACACATGTGACATGCTACAAACAGCATCATTTGTGTTTATTTGATAGCATAAAAATAAATTTATGTGCATTTCCATATCTACATATTTGCACACTTCAATGCAAATGTGAGAGGCAGGGAGAAGGAAATGGAGGTCAGCTCCCTAAGAGCTGGAAACAGTATCAGGAAAAGAGCCAAAAAGCACCTTTGGAGGTGGAAATACTGCTTTAAAAATATTTCTTTAAAAAACCACCATCTCACTTTCCACCTCTCTTTTTGCAGTATTTTGCCAGAAGAGACAAAAGGAGTCTGAGCTCACTGAGAATTTCAAATGCAAGGAAAGGTGAACTTAATTTTTGCTCTCAGGAAAACTTCAAACAAAAAAAACCAAAAAGAAACAAGCAAACAAACAAAAAAACCAACCAAATAAACAAACAAACAAAAAAACCCCATGAAACCTAGCTGGATATAAGCATAGTTGATAAAAAAATGCAAAGCCACAACTTGAAAATATTGATGAAACTGTTGTAATTACAGACCAAAAGCTAAGTCCCTACACTCAGGGGCTTTTACCTCATTTTAACATACCTATTTTAATGGGATTCTTGCAAAATATTAAACATTTCACAAAATCTGTACCATGTAGCTTTATTAAGGGAGCCATATTGGCCTCTAGTGGTCCTTTTATTACTCTTTCCACGTCATTCCTATTATTTTCAGGATCCCTGTTACTTTACGGATCTTTGGAACTTGCTGAAATAATAAAACATCTGAACAACTTCGCTTGGTCAATTCCTAGAGAACAAGTTGAACTCTGCACACAAATTACTGTACAAGTTCCAGTGTAAAATTGGTCAGTTGAAGAATACCAAATCACACAAGATTTTGGGGAAAGAACAACCTGGAAGGGGTGTAAGATACACCTGAGCCTCCTTCAATAGGAGGAGGGAGTGCAAGGTCATTTTTTCTCTTTAAAGCAGCTTATTCCCTAGGGAGTGATTACTTTAAAAAGTTTAATTAGGCTTGTGAGTAGCTTTCTGAATGGAAAAGCTACTAGCTTTTGAAAGCTCTAGCTTTCATGCTGAACATTACAGGTGGGTTTTTATGGTAAGTTTCATCTTTTGCCCAGTTGTAAGTAACAAAATATCCATTGGAGGCAATGCACTCATAAGAAATTGTGTCATAAACCCCAGTTCTCAGCTGTTACATTAAAAATTAATCATTCCTCTTGCAAGCACATCAGGAGTGGCCATTGATACCTGTTGTTATCACAGATCCCAAAATATCTGATGACCTCCACTGATTAATTTCATGAAACTCTGCAACAGAGGAAGGTCCAAGCCACATTCAGAAGAAGAAGAGACCACATCACTCAAGCAGATTTCCTTTCCCATTTTGATTTCTCTCCTGGAAAGTGAAGTAACCCATGGGTGACAATCAGCTTGGAAACTCTCACAGCTCCTGTTGAGGTGCATGGAGGGGCAGGGACCCTCCTCAGCTGCCAACCCCATTCCCCTGGGCACCACAAACCACCATGTCTGGGCCCCCCATCCCTCACTGCCACACAGCCACGCTGAGATAAACTTTCCCTGCAAAGAGCACTGCAAGTTTTGGAGTTTCCTGTGTTATCCTCCAAAGCTGGACCCAATCCCTGGCACTTAAATTTAGATTAACCGTCTCACATTTTATTTATTTACTGCTTCCTGAGTTATTAATATAATAAGCCTTCCCTGGTTTAAAGTCACCACACAAGCCGAAAAAGCACAAATACCTCTTAAAATGGCCCATTTCCTGTTGCTGTAACTGCACCTTCTCTGCATGATTTCCAGGGTTGGCAGAAAGGGATTAATTGCATGTGTAAACGTTAGAGAATGTACACATCCATTGCTTATCCTCCTCACTAAACTCTCACTGGTACCCAAGATAAAAATTACCACAAAGTAAACGCATTAACATTGGGGAACTGGATCCCCCAGCTCCACAGCACACTTAGAGTGACCAAATCCGAAGACTTTTCATCTCTTGCTCTCTCTTTGCTGTTGGACTCTTAGGTGTTGGACAGCTTGAGGGTGACACTGATCTTTTTAACTCCTGCAGCAACTCCCGTAAAAAATTTTGAAAGGTTTTTGAAGTGTAAAGGTTTAACTCTTGCTATGTACTTATGAGGTATCCCTTGTACAGTTGTACAGGGGGAAGGCTCAGCTTCCTACTGTCAAAGTCATTCCAGTTTTAATGTAGGTATTATTTAACAACAAGTGAGAGAGGGAGAGAGACAGAGGAAATAAGGGAGGGCTGGAGGGCTGGAAGGAAGGAAGGAAGGAAGGAAGGAAGGAAGGAAGGAAGGAAGGAAGGAAGGAAGGAAGGAAGGAAGGAAGGAAGGAAAGGAAGGAAAGGAAGGAAGGAA
>JAVTVJ010004198.1:0-15085 GCA_034509425.1 Eopsaltria australis
CCTTTTCCCCAGCCTGGAAAAGAAACTCGAGATCATTTTAGCAAGGAGGTAATATAAAAGGGGATCTTTATTTTGAAGGTCTTCAGGAGTAGTTATGGAAAGGTGTCCATAAAAGCCCAGCCCCTCCAGGGGTGAGTACATATTTATAGCTTTTAGGAAATTAGCATAATTAAGAGCACCAATAAGGAGAACAAGTGGCGATTCAATTCCCCCTCAGGTCCAGCCCCTTCCCTGGAGCCCCTCTCTCAGCACTGGCTGCACTCTGCTTATGAAAATGTACCTCAGAGTTGTTCTCGGCCTTGGTTCCCAGGAAGAACTGCGATAGGACAGGGCCTTGCAACCCCCTGGGGCTTGGAGCTCTGGAATTTGTTTTGTCTTTCTGCTTAGGGAAAGGCTATGGAAAGGTACTGGGAAAACTAGCTATTAATATAGTAGGCTACAGAGCCACAAAAATATGGGCAGAGGGTACAGAGAACATATAAAAGAAAAAAGGCAGAAACCAAACGGCATCATTCCCCCCTTTTTTAGAGACTAACAAGACTCTGTCTTGTCTAGTCTCTACTCTGCATTCAACCATACCTCTGGTTTATACAACTGGCTATCCCACTAGTTGTTACACAGATGCTAATTATAACTACAGTTACCATGAACATTTCTTTTATCTAGGTTCAGTTTGGTAACCATGAAGTGAGTGTACTGAAGATATTCAAGGTTCAGTAAGCTCTTTTGAGAGTTACTTGGTGTAGAATTTGGGTTTGCTTTCAAATTTCAACCAAATTTCTAAAAAAATTTTTCATTCAGATTTGCATAAGAACAACAACTAGTGTTAATGATTTTGTGGCTAGTAGGAAATTAAGAGCTATTTTGTTTTGTCAACAGCCTTTAATATGATTAAACATTACATTTGGAATCACAGCTCCATGGGCACAGGCCCAATCTTTATCTTGAGGCAAAACTTACCAGGCCAGATTCTCAACTTTGACAAGTTGTCATTATGAAGAGCTTTTGGATACATTTTGGACTAGAGTTACATGCAAATTTTAGGACCAAATTTGAATCCACGGTTACCAACTGTACAGATAAGGGGTACAAAGAACAGTTTAAATCATATCATCTCAATTTGTATCAGTCTCTGTTTCCTGGCTGTCTATGGAGCAGACGTCTTCTTAACTCTGGAGCAGTGAATTCAAGGCTCTCTGCCAGCAGCTTTGCATTTGGTGAGGGTAGTCAGGACTTGGAATGACTCTTTTTACTTAGCTCGTAAGATTACTGTCCCTTCATTCAACATAGACTCAGTCTCTAGGCTTGAATAGTTGCTAGTCTTCCTTCCTTCTAGATGACTTTGCTCCAGTTCTAGATCTTTCATTGATATAATCCAGTTCAGCTTTTGTGATAGCACATTTGATGGTAACGCTTTTTCTCCTTAGTTTACCTGGTTCGTGGTTGTTACTGCATAACCTGTCTTTTGTTTGCCATCTCGCATGAAGCTACTCTCATCTGCATACAGCTCCCAGGCTGGCACATCTTTCAGGTCTGCTCTGCTGGAATAGGCTTCTTCCATGGTCTGCAAACAGTCAGACTTAAATACATTATCAGTTAGTGCTGGGAACAGACATACTAGGATTGACAGCAAACGTTTTCAGAATAACATTATCCAGTTTCAGTAGCATGGCATGGGGTCCATGTCTTCTATGTTCACAGAACAAACTTACAGTGGGTTGCATGCAACTGTTGGATGTATCAATTCTTGGCTGCTGGTTGGATGCAGCAATTTTCAGTTGCTGACTGCCCTAGTTCTCCAGTTTCAGGATTATTTTACATAATGGTAAAGAGTCCTTGGTCTTTTTTACTCACAAGGATACAGGAGAAGGTCTTTTACAAATTTAACTCAGTAAACCATTCTAAGATATTTGTTAACACAGGACTCTGCTTACTTATAGCATGGTTTAAGGGAGCCTAAAAACGGCTTCTTGTTCTTTGGGCTCGGTGTTTCCCTTTTGAGTGCTTACCAGGGCAGACAAAGAGCGCTCGCTGCCCTCGCACGGCCGGGGACGGGCGCGGCATGCGGGCACCCCCGCCCAGGGGCACCCCCGGCTCGCCCGCGCTCGGCCCGTGCTGCTGCTCACAGCAGCTCTCGGGTGTCCTTAAAACAAGCTCGTTACTGTGGAAAGTGCGATAGGGCCGTTCCTGCTCTTAGATCTCACACTCCCGGCCAGCTCTGGGCCGGTGCGGGCGGGGCCCAGGAGCAGCGAGTGAGCCGGGCCGTGGCCGCGCAGCGGCGGCCCCGCCTCCGCCAGAGCAGGGCCGAAGCAGCGCAGCGGCAGCCCCGGTCCCGGTTTGCTTCCTGGGACCGCTCCCCCGCGCATCCCCCGGCCGTGACCAGGGCAATGGCAGGAATCACCTCCGCCCCTCTCAGAGCGGCTGGTGCCCAGCTTCTGTCACGGGGGAGTGACCGCCCTGCTCGCGGAGCCGTCCCGGAAGTCCGGGAGTCGCCCTTGCCTTAAAATCTTGGAAAAACTTTTTACAGATGGAACATAGAAAGTGGGGGCTTCTCCCCCTTCCCTTACAATGGTGCGAACCGAGCTTTCTCGGCCGTTCCACAAAACTTGCTGGAAGCGAGGATCTCTCTCCTAAGCCTCCCACTTTAAGGAGCAGGCTGGACACCTTGTAGCCTCTCCACGAACCTGTAGAGGCGAGGATTTCTCACTGCATACTCCCACCAAGGAGCAGGCTGCGCCCAGCCAGCTCCACAAACTTTCCCTAGCCAGAAGTGGGTATCTCTCCCCAGCTTCCCACCAAGGAGCAGGCTGGGCACCCAGCCGCTCCACAAACCTGTAGGAAGTGGGAATCTCTCCCCAGCCTCCCACCAAGGAGCAGGCTGGACACCCAGCAGCTCCACAAACCTGTAGGAAGAGGGAATCTCTCCCCAGCCTCCCACCAAGGAGCAGGCTGGACACCCAGCCGCTCCACAAACCTGTAGGAAGCGGGGCCCATCCCCACCTCCTACCAAGAAGCAGACCAGGCCTCCCCCGGCCGCTCCATGCCCAGATGTCTCCAGGCCAGCTTTCAATTCAAAACTCGCATGTGCTAAACATGAAATAAACTTTCGCACTGTGATTTGCTTTTCTCTACCAGTGAACAATCTCAGCCAAGATCACACACCCGCCTCCTCCCCACCAGCCGATCTCTGGGGCAGGTTGGAAAATCGGCAACAGGACAAACTTGGAGAAATGATTTCAAAAGCAAATTTTCTCACCACCACGCCAGGTTGTCCTGGGATCGCTAACAATTACTGACTTTAAACAGATACACAATACATAAACAATACACACACATACAAACTACACACCACACAACAAAAAGAACCACCTTTATACTACCTCCTGTGGGATCTTGGAACCATGGTGTCTCGACCTCAGGCCCGTGGCAGGGAATTCTTTAGATTGCTGTCAGAAAGGAATTCCTTGCAGGATGTTTCGGTCCAGAGGAAGGGTACCAGGTTCTCGTGTCCCTTCTGGGTGTGCCAGATAACTGTTGCCTTTTCCCCCAGCCTGGAAAAGAAACTCGAGATCATTTTAGCAAGGAGGTAATATAAAGGATCTCTTTTATTTTGAAGGTCTTCAGAACCAGTTATGGAAGGTGTCCATAAAAGCCCAGCCCTCAGGGGGTGAGTACATGTGCAGCTTTTTAGGAAATTAGCGCCAATTGATTAAGAGCACCAATAGGAAGGAGACAAGTGGCGATTCAATTCCCCCTCAGGTCCAGCCCCGTCCCTGGAGCCCCCCTCCCAGCACTGGCTGCACTCTGCTTATGAAAATGTACCTCAGAGTTGTTCTCGGCCTTGGTTCCCAGGAAGAACTGAGATAGGACAGGGCCTTGCAACCCCCTGGGGCTTGGAGCTCTGGAATTTGTTTTGTCTTTCTGCTTAGGGAAAGGCTATGGAAAGGTACTGGAAAAACTAGCTATTACTATAGTAGGCTACAGAGCCACAAAAATATGGGCAGAGAGTACAGAGAACATATAAAAGAAAAAAGGCAGAACCAAACGGCATCAGTCCCCCCTTTTTGAGAGACTAACAAGACTCTGTCTTGTCTAGTCTCTACTCTGCATTCAACCATACCTCTGGTTTATACAACTGGCTATCCCACTAGTTGTTACACAGATGCTAATTATAACTACAGTTACTATGAACATTTCTTTTATCTAGGTTCAGTTTGGTAACCATGAAGTGAGTGTACTGAAGATATTCAAGGTTCAGTAAGCTCTTTTGAGAGTTACTTGGTGTAGAATTTGGGTTTGCTTTCAAATTTCAACCAAATTTCTAAAAAAATTTTTCATTCAGATTTGCATAAGAACAACAACTAGTGTTAATGATTTTGTGGCTAGTAGGAAATTAAGAGCTATTTTGTTTTGTCAGCAGCCTTTAATATGATTAAACATGACATTTGGAATCACAGCTCCATGGGCACAGGCCCAATCTTTATCTTGGGGCAAAACTTACCAGGCCAGATTCTCAGCTTTGACAAGTTGTCCTTATGAAGAGCTTTTGGATACATTTTGGACTAGAGTTACATGCAAATTTTAGGACCAAATTTGAATCACGGTTACCAACTGTACAGATAAGAGGTACAAAAGAACAGTTTAAATCATATCATCTCAATTTGTATCAGGCTCTGTTTTCTGGCTGTCTATGGAGCAGGCGTCTTCTTAACTCTGGAGCAGTGAATTCAAGGCTCTCTGCCAGCAGCTTTGGATTTGGTGAGGGTAGTCAGGACTTGGAATGACTCTTTTTACTTAGCTCTTAAGATTACTGTCCCTTCATTCAACATAGACTCAGTCTCTAGGCTTGAATAGTTGCTAGTCTTCCTTCCTTCTAGATGACTTTGCTCAGTTCTAGATCTTTCATTGATATAATCAGTTCAGCTTTTTGTGATGGCACATTTGATGGTAACGCTTTTCTCATGGTTACCTGGTTCGTGGTTGTTACTGCATAACCTGTCTTTTGTTTGCCATCTCGCATGAAGCTGCTCTCATCTGCATACAGCTCCCAGGCTGGCACATCTCTCAGGTCTGCTCTGCTGGAATAGGCTTCTTCCATGGTCTGCAAACAGTCAGACTTAAATACATTATCAGTTAGTGCTGGGAACAGACATACTAGGATTGACAGCAAGCGTTTTCAGAATAACATTATCCAGTTTCAGTAGCATGGCATAGGGTCCATGTCTTCTATGTTCACAGAACAAACTTACAGTGGGTTGCATGCAACTGTTGGATGTATCAATTCTTGGCTGCTGGTTGGATGCAGCAATTTTCAGTTGCTGACTGCCCTAGTTCTCCAGTTTCAGGATTATTTTACATAATGGTAAAGAGTCCTTGGTCTTTTTTACTCACAAGGATACAGGAGAAGGTCTTTTACAAATTTAACTCAGTAAACCATTCTAAGATATTTGTTAACACAGGACTTTGCTTACTTATAGCATGCTTTAAGGGAGCCTAAAAACGGCTTCTTGTTCTTTGGGCTCGGTGTTCCCCTTTTGAGTGCCTACCAGAGCAGACAAAGAGCCCTCACTGCCCTCGCACGGCCGGGGACAGGCGCGGCATGCAGGCATCCCCGCCCAGGGGCACTCCCGGCTCGCCCGTGCTCGGCCCGTGCTGCTGCTCACAGTGGCTCTCGGGCGTCTTTAAAATAAAACTCATTACTGTGGAAAGTGCGATAGGGCCGTTCCTGCTCTTAGATCTCACACTCCCGGCCGGCTCTGGGCCGGTGCGGGCGGGGCCCAGGAGCAGCGAGTGAGCCGGGCCGTGGCCGCGCAGCGGCGGCCCCGCCTCCGCCAGAGCAGGGCCGAAGCAGCGCAGCGGCAGCCCCGGTCCCGGTTCGCTTCCTGGGACCGCTCCCCGCGCATCCCCCGGCCGTGACCAGGGCAATGGCAGGAATCACCTCCGCCCCTCTCAGAGCGGCTGGTGCCCCGCTTCTGTCACGGGGGAGTGACGGCCCTGCTCGCGGAGCCGTCCCGGAGGAAGTCCGGGGTAAGCCCTTACCTTAAAATCTTGGAAAAACTTTTTACGGATGGAACGCATAGAAATTAGGGGCTTCTCCCCCTTCCCTTACAATGGTGCGAACCGAGCTTTCGGCCGTTCCACAAAACTTGCTGGGCGAGGATCTCTCCCTGTACTCCCACTAAGAGCAAGGCTGGACACCCAGCCTCTCCCACGGAACCTGTAGAGGCGAGGATTTCTCACTCGCCTCCCACCAAGGAGGAGCAGGCTGGGCACCCAGCAGCTCCACAAACTTTCCTAATAGGAAGTGGGAATCTCTCCCCAGCTTCCCACCAATGAGGAGGCTGGGCACCCAGCCGCTCCACAAACCTGTAGGAAGTGGGAATCTCTCCCCAGCCTCCCACCAAGGAGCAGGCTGGACACCCAGCCGCTCCACAAACCTGTAGGAAGTGGGAGTCTCTCCCCAGCCTCCCACCAAGGAGCAGGCTGGACACCCAGCCGCTCCACAAACCTGTAGGAAGCGGGGCCCATCCCCCACCTCCTACCAAGAAGCAGACCAGGCCTCCCCGGCCGCTCCATGCCCAGATGTCTCCAGGCCAGCTTTCAATTCAAAACTCGCATGTGCTAAACATGAAATAAACTTTCGCACTGTGATTTGCTTTCTCTACCAGTGAACAATCTCAGCCGAGATCACACACCCGCCTCCTCCCCACCAGCCGATCTCTGGGGCAGGTTGGAAAATCGGCAACAGGAAAAACTTGGAGAAATGATTTCAAAAGCAAATTTTCTCACCACCACGCCAGGTTGTCCTAGGATCGCTAACAATTACTGACTTTAAACAGATACACAATACATAAACAATACACACACATACAAACTACACACTACACAACGAAAAGAACCACCTTTATACTACCTCCTGTGGGATCTTGGAACCATGGTGTCTCGACCTCAGGCCCGTGGCAGGGAATTCTTTAGATTGCTGTCAGAAGGGAATTCCTTGCAGGATGTTTTCGGTCCAGAGGAAGGGTACCAGGTTCTCGTGTCCCTTCTGGGTGTGCCAAATAACTGTTGCCTTTTCCCCCAGCCTGGAAAAGAAACTCGAGATCATTTTAGCAAGGAGGTAATATAAAAGGGGATCTTTGTTTTGAAGGTCTTCAGGAGCAGTTATGGAAAGGTGTCCATAAAAGCCCAGCCCCTCAAGGGGTGAGTACATATTTATAGCTTTTAGGAAATTAGCATAATTGATTAAGAGCACCAATAAGGAGAACAAGTGGCGATTCAATTCCCCCTCAGGTCCAGCCCCTTCCCTGGAGCCCCCCTCTCAGCACTGGCTGCACTCGGCTTATGAAAATGTACATCAGAGTTGTTCTCGGCCTTGGTTCCCAGGAAGAACTGAGATAGGACAGGGCCTTGCAACCCCCTGGGGCTTGGAGCTCTGGAATTTGTTTTGTCTTTCTGCTTAGGGAAAGGCTATGGAAAGGTACTGGAAAAACTAGCTATTAATATAGTAGGCTACAGAGCCACAAAATATGTGCAGAGAGTACAGACAACATATAAAAGAAAAAGGCAAGAAAACCAAGCGGCATCACGGGGAGCACAGTGCCTTAGGGCGGGACACAAAATTGCCCTTTTTCTCTCTGAAGAGAGAACTCTGCCCCAGTTTCTTGATGTCCAGTTTGGAGGAGGGGTTTTGGCCCTGCAAGAGGGCAACCAGAGGTCCTTGTTGGTGGCAGCTTGGGTCTCGCGAGGGAATCTTAATCCATCGCGGAATTTCAGCATGCGACTGTCAACTCCCAGACATGGGGCCTACGATACAAATGATGGCACTTTTCCGTGAAAGAAAACTCAGTCCCAGATGCATGATGCCAGTTTTTTAGGGAGGCATTTAGCCCTACAATTGCAGCCAAGGGTTTCTGGTTAGATGGCAGCTTGGTCTGGGAAGGATCTTGATCATCTGACATTTCAGGTGGTGTCCGGGAGCAGAGTGCCTTAGGGCCGGGACACAAAAAGTGTCCCTTTTCTCTGAGAAAGATAGCTCTGCCCCCAGTTTCTTGATGTCAGTTTGGAGGAGGGTTTTGGCCCTGCAAGGGCAGCCAGTGTCCTAGTCGATGGCAGCTTGGGTCTACGAGGGATCTTGCTCCATGCAGAATTTGAAGAGGCGGCAGTCGACTCCCAGACATGGGGCCTACGATACAAATGATGGCACTTTTCCACGTGAAAGAAAACTTAGGCCCCCAGATTCATGATGTCGGTTTGGTGGAGGGTTTTGGCCTACAAATGCAACCAGAGTCCTGGTTGATGGCATCTTGCGTCAGCGAATAATCTTGATCCATACGGAATTTCAGGTGGCGTCCAGGAGCAGAGTGCCTTAGGGCCAGGACACAAAAAGTGTCCCTTTTCTCTGAGAAA
Source organism: Eopsaltria australis (assembly GCA_034509425.1). Lineage (NCBI taxonomy): Eukaryota > Metazoa > Chordata > Aves > Passeriformes > Petroicidae > Eopsaltria > Eopsaltria australis. Next base: position 8,410 of record JAVTVJ010004198.1, read on the forward strand.
GAGAACTCTGCCCCCCAGTTTCTTGATGTCAGTTTGGAGGAGGGTTTGGCCTGGAACAGCCAGAATCCCCTGATGTCGGTGGCAGCTTGGGTCTCGCGAGAATCTTGATCCATCTCTGGAATTTGAAAGGCCTTGGCAGACAGAGTGCCTTCGGGCCGAGACACAAAAGTGTCCCTTTTCTCTGAGAAAGAGAACTCTGCCCCCCACTTTCTTGATGTCAGTTTGGAAGAGGGTTTTGGCCCTGCAAGGGCAGCCAGGGTCCTTGTTGGTGGCAGCTTGGGTCTGCGAGGAATCTTAATCCATGCGGAATTTCAGCATGCGGCTGTCAACTCCCAGATATAGCTGGCCTTCGATGCAAACAATGAAGCATTTCCATGTGAAAACTCAGTCCCCCAGATGCATGATGCCAGTTTTTGGGAGGCATTTAGCCCTGAGCCAAGTTCTAGCTGATGGCAGCTTGGTCTGGGAAGGATCTTGATCCATCACCGGCATTTCAGGTGGTGTCGGTGTTGCCTTTTCCCCCAGCCTGGAAAACTGAGATCATTTTGTAAGGAGGTAATATAAAGGGATCTTTGTTTTGAAGGTGCTAGAACAGTTGGAAGGTGTCCATAAAGCCTTCAGAGGGTGAGTACATGTTATAGCTTTAGGAGGTAGCTAATTAAAACAATAAGGAGAACAAGTGGCTGATTCAATTCCCCCTCAGGTCAGCCCTTCCCTGGGACCCCTCTCAGCACTGGCTGCACTCTGCTTATGAAAATGTACCTCAGAGTTGTTCTAGGCCTTGGTTCCCAGGAAGAACTGAGATAGGACAGGGCCTTGCAACCCCCTGGGGCTTTGAGCTCTGGAATTTGTTTTGTCTTTCTGCTTAGGGAAAGGCTATGGAAAGGTACTGGAAAAACTAGCTATTAATATAGTAGGCTACAGAGCCACAAAATTATGGGCAGAGAGTACAGAGAAAATATAAAAGAAAAAAGGCAGAAACCAAACGGCATCATTCCCCCCTTTTTTAGAGACTAACAAGACTCTGTCTTGTCTAGTCTCTACTCTGCATTCAACCATACCTCTGGTTTATACAACTGGCTATCCCACTAGTTGTTACACAGATGCTAATTATAACTACAGTTACTATGAATATTTCTTTTATCTAGGTTCAGTTTGGTAACCATGAAGTGAGTGTACTGAAGATATTCAAGGTTCAGTTAGCTCTTTTGAGAGTTACTTGGTGTAGAATTTGAGTTTGCTTTCAAATTTCAACCAAATTTCTAAAAAAAATTTTCATTCAGATTTGCATAAGAACAACAACTAGTGTTAATGATTTTGTGGCTAGTAGGAAATTAAGAGCTATTTTGTTTTGTCAACAGCCTTTAATATGATTAAACATGACATTTGGAATCACAGCTCCATGGGCACAGGCCCAATCTTTATCTTGGGGCAAAACTTACCAGGCCAGATTCTCAGCTTTGACAAGTTGTCCTTATGAAGAGCTTTTGGATACATTTTGGACTAGAGTTACATGCAAATTTTAGGACCAAATTTGAATCACGGTTACCAACTGTACAGATAAGAGGTACAAAAGAACAGTTTAAATCATATCATCTCAATTTGTATCAGTCTGTTTTCTGGCTGTCTATGGAGCAGACGTCTTCTTAACTCTGGAGCAGTAAATTCAAGGCTCTCTGCCAGCAGCTTTGGATTTGGTGAGGGTAGTCAGGACTTGGAATGACTCTTTTTACTTAGCTCGTAAGATTACTGTCCCTTCATTCAACATAGACTCAGTCTCTAGGCTTGAATAGTTGCTAGTCTTCCTTCCTTCTAGATGACTTTGCTCAGTTCTAGATCTTTCATTGATATAATCAGTTCAGCTTTTTGTGGTGGTACATTTGATGGTAACACTTTTCTCATGGTTACCTGGTTCGTGGTTGTTACTGCATAACCTGTCTTTTGTTTGCCATCTCGCATGAAGCTGCTCTCATCTACATACAGCTCCCAGGCTGGCACATCTTTCAGGTCTGCTCTGCTGGAATAGGCTTCTTCCATGGTCTGCAAACAGTCAGACTTAAATACATTATCAGTTAGTGCTGGGAACAGACATACTAGGATTGACAACAAACGTTTTCAGAATAACATTATCCAGTTTCAGTAGCATGGCATAGGGTCCATGTCTTCTATGTTCACAGAACAAACTTACAGTGGGTTGCATGCAACTGTTGGATGTATCAATTCTTGGCTGCTGGTTGGATGCAGCAATTTTCAGTTGCTGACTGCCCTGGTTCTCCAGTTTCAGGATTATTTTACATAATAGTAAAGAGTCCTTGGTCTTTTACTCCACAAGGATACAGGAAAGGGTCTTTACAAATTTAACTCAGTAAACTTTATAAACTTCTAGATATTTGTTAACACAGGACTCTGCTTTCTTATAGCATGGTTTAAGGGAGCCTAAAAACGGCTTCTTGTTCTTTGGGCTCGGTGTTTCCCTTTTGAGTGCTTACCAGAGCAGACAAAGAGCGCTCGCTGCCCTCGCACGGCCGGGGACGGGCGCGGCATGCGGGCACCCCGCCCAGGGGCACCCCCGGCTCGCCCGCGCTCGGCCCGTGCTGCTGCTCACAGCGGCTCTCGGGTGTCCTTAAAACAAGCTCGTTACTGTGGAAAGTGCGATGGGGCCGTTCCTGCTCTTAGATCTCACACTCCCGGCCCGCTCTGGGCCGGTGCGGGCGGGGCCCAGGAGCAGCGAGTGAGCCGGGCCGTGGCCGCTGTGGCCGCCCTCCGCCAGAGCAGGGGCCGGTAGCACTAGCGGCGGCGGTCGGTTACGCTTCCTGGGACCGCTCCCCGCATCCCGGCCGTGACCAGGGTGTCGGCGGGAATCCTCCATACCCCTCTCGAGCGTGGTGCCCGCTTCTGTGTCACGGGGGTGACAGCCTGCTTTCAGCGAACCGTCCCGGAAGTCCGGGAATTAGCCCCAGCAAAATCTTGGAAAAACTTTTAACAGATGGAACATAGAAAGTGGGGGCTTCTCCCCCTTCCCTTACAATGGTGCGAACCGAGCTTTCTCGGCCGTTCCACAAAACTTGCTGGAAGCGAGGATCTCTCCCTCGCCTCCCACTAAGGAGCAGGCTGGACACCAGCCTCTCCACAGACCTGTAGGAAGCGAGGATTTCTCACTCGCCTCCCACCAAGGAGCAGGCTGGGCACCCAGCCGCTCCACAAACCTGTAGGAAGTGGGAATCTCTCCCCAGCTTCCAAGGAGCAGGCTGGGCACCCAGCCGCTCCACAAACCTGTAGGAAGTGGGAATCTCTCCCCAGCCTCCCACCAAGGAGCAGGCTGGACACCCAGCCGCTCCACAAAGCTGTAGGAAGCGGGGCCCATCCCCCACCTCCTACCAAGAAGCAGACCAGGCCTCCCCCGGCCGCTCCATGCCCAGATGTCTCCAGGCCAGCTTTCAATTCAAAACTCGCATGTGCTAAACATGAAATAAACTTTCGCACTGTGATTTGCTTTCTCTACCAGTGAACAATCTCAGCCGAGATCACACACCCGCCTCCTCCCCACCAGCCGATCTCTGGGGCAGGTTGGAAAATCGGCAACAGGAAAAACTTGGAGAAATGATTTCGAAAGCAAATTTTCTCACCACCACGCCAGGTTGTCCTGGGATCGCTAACAATTACTGACTTTAAACAGATACACAATACATAAACAATACACACACATACAACTACAACACTACACAACGAAAAGAACGCACCTTTAATCTACCTCCTGTGGGATCTTGGAACCATGGTGTCTTCGACCTCAGGCCCGTGGCACCGGATTCTTAGATTGTGTCAGAAAAGGAATTCCTTGCAGGATGTTTTCGGTCCAGAGGAAGGGTACCAGGTTCTCGTTGTCCCTTCTGGGTGCCAAATAACTGTTGCCTTTTCCCCCAGCCTGGAAAAGAAACTCGAGATCATTTTAGCAAGGAGGTAATATAAAAGGGGATCTTTATTTTGAAGGTCTTCAGGAGCAGTTATGGAAAGGTGTCCATAAAAGCGCAGCCCCTCCAGGGGTGAGTACATATTTATAGCTTTTAGGAAATTAGCATAATTGATTAAGAGCACCAATAAGGAGAACAAGTGGCGATTCAATTCCCCCTCAGGTCAGCCCCTTCCCTGGAGCCCCCCTCTCAGCACTGGCTGCACTCTGCTTATGAAAATGTACCTCAGAGTTGTTCTCGGCCTTGGTTCCCAGGAAGAACTGCGATAGGACAGGGCCTTGCAACCCCCTGGGGCTTGGAGCTCTGGAATTTGTTTTGTCTTCCTGCTTAGGGAAAGGCTATGGAAAGGTACTGGAAAAACTAGCTATTAATATAGTAGGCTACAGAGCCACAAAAATATGGGCAGAGAGTACAGAGAACATATAAAGAAAAAAGGCAGAAACCAAACGGCATCAGCGGGAGACAGTGCCTTAGGGCCGGGAACACAAAAAGTGTCCCTTTTCTTCTGAGAAGAGAATCTGCCCCGCAGTTTCTTGTGTCGTTTGGAGAGGGTTTTGGCCCTCAAGGGCAGCCAGGGTCCTTGTTGTGCAGCTTGGGTCTGCGAGAAATCATTAATCCATGCCGAATTTCAGCATGCGGCTGTCAACTCCCAGATATGTGGCCTTGATGCTGAAACAATGGCGCATTTCATGTGAAAGAAAACTGAGGCCCCAAGATTCATGATATCGGTTTGGTGGAGGGTTTTGGCCCTACAAATGCAACCAGAGTCCTGGTTGATGGCAGCTTGCGTCAGGGAATAATCTTGATCCATACGGAATTTCAGGTGGCGTCGCGGAGCAGAGTGCCTTAGGGCCGGAACACAAAAATTGTCCCTTTTCTCTGAGAAAGAGAACTCTGCCCCCCAGTTTCTTGATGTCAGTTTGGAGGAGGGTTTTGGCCCTGCAAGGGCAGCCAGGGTCCTTCTCGGTGGCAGCTTGTGTCTGCGAGGAATCCAGCTCCGTGCGGAATTTCATGAGGCGGCAGTCGACTCCCAGACATGGGGCCTTCCATACAAACGATGGCATTTTTCCACGTGAAAGAAACTTAGGCCCCCAGATTCATGATGTTGGTTTGGTTGACCGTTTTTGCCCTAAAAATGGAACCAGAGTCCTGGTTGACGGCAGCTTGCCTCAGCGAATAATCTTGATCGCATACGGAATTTTCAGGTGCGTCACCGGAGCAGAGTGCCTAGGCCAGGACACAAAAGTGTCCCTTTTTCTCTGAGAAAGAGAACTCTGCCCCCCAGTTTCTTGATGTCAGTTTGGAGGAGGGTTTTGGCCCTGCAAGGGCAGCCAGGGTCCCTGTCGGTGGCAGCTTGGGTCTGCGAGGAATCTTGATCCATACGGAATTTGAAAACGCAGCAGGGAGCAGAGTGCCTTAGGGCCGGGACACAAAAAGTGTCCCTTTTCTCTGAGAAAGAGAACTCTGCCCCCCAGTTTCTTGATGTCAGTTTGGAGGAGGGTTTTGGCCCTGCAAGGGCAGCCAGGGTCCTTGCCGGTGGAAGCTTCGGTCTGCGAGGGATCTTAATCTGTGCAGAATTTCCGCAAGCGGCTGTCAACTCCCAGACATGGGGCCTCCAAAACAAACGATGGCGCTATTTCATGTGAAAGAAAACTCAGTCCCCCAGATGCATGATGCCAGTTTTTAGGAGGCATTTAGCCCTACAATTTGAGCCAGAGTTCTAGTTGATGGCAGCTTGGGTCTGGGAAGGATCTTTATCCGTGTGGCATTTCAGGTGGCGTCCGGGAGCACAGTGCGCTAGAGCGGGACACAAAAAGTGTCCCCTTTTCTCTGAAGAAAGAAAACTCTGCCCCAGTTTCTTGATGTCAGTTGGAGGAGGGTTTTGGCCTACAATGCAACCAGGGTCCTAGTTGATGGCATCTTGCTCAGCGAGAATCTTGATCATCACGGATTACAAGGAAGGCAGCAGGAAGCAACAGTGCCTTAGGGACGAGAAACAAAAGTGTCCCTTTTCTCTCCTGAGAAAGAGAAGTCTGCCCCACTTTCTTGATGTCAGTTTGGAGGAGGGTTTTTGGCCCTGACCAAGGGCGCAGGGCTTTTATTGTGGCCCTTGAGTCTGCGGGAATCTTGATCCATACGAATTTTCAGGAGGCAGCAGGGAGCAAGTGCCTTAGGGAGGAAACAAAAAACGTGTCCTTCTCTGAGAAGAGAACTCTGCCTTCCACTTTTCTTGATGTCAGTTTGGAGAGGGTTTTGGCCCTGCAAGGCAGCCAGGGTCCCTAGTCGGTGGCAGCTTGGGCCTGTGAGGGATCGTGCTCCATGCGGAATTTGAAGAGGCTGCAGTCGACTCCCAGACAGGGGGCCTACGATACAAATGATGGCAACTTTTCCACGTGAAAGAAAACTTAGGCCCCCAGATTCATGATGTCGGTTTGGTGGAGGGTTTTAGCCCTACAAATGCAACCAGTGTCCTTGTTGATGGCAGCTGCGTCAGCGAATAATCTTGATCCATACGGAATTTCAGGTGGCGTCCGGGAGCACAGTGCCTTAGGGCTGGGACACAAAAAGTGTCCCTTTTCTCTGAGAAAGAGAACTCTGCCCCCCAGTTTCTTGATGTCAGTTTGGAGGAGGGTTTTGGCCCTGCAAGGGCAGCCAGGGTCCTTGTTGGTGGCAGCTTGGGTCTGCGAGGAAATCTTAATCCATGCGGA
>JAVTVJ010004199.1:0-25689 GCA_034509425.1 Eopsaltria australis
ACCCCTTCAGATCCATGTCACACCTGACACCTCCATTCTTCAGAGCCACACTCAGTTTGTCACTTACTGTCTCAAACAGCTCCTCCATCAGCTCATTCACTTCCTTTTCTGCAAGTCAAATGAAACAGAATGATAAAGGTTCCTTTTCCAAGAAGCACTCAGCAGTCCTGTCATCATATCAACTCCAATTTAAGGAATTCCTCTCCCAAAGGGAAACCCTCCTCTTGCAAACAGAGGAGCAAAAAGGAAAAGCCCCTGATAATTCCCTTTTTAATGCTGGGCCCCAAAAAAAACCTCAAGCTGAGATGGTTTGGATTCAAAAATATCATATAAAAACTCATTTTCATGATTCAATTGAAAGCTCTGTTGATCTGCAAGAGGACCTGTGGCTTGTTGCAAAGATGGAAAGTGATATGTTTATAAAACTAAGTTGAAGACTGTGAGGATTTAGAGCAGATTTAATTACAATCAATCACAAGGCAAGTCTGAAGTGCCTGAAGCTTTCAGGATGTATCATCACCCAATTTCAGGTTGTATTGTCATCTAAATATTGTTCTTCAGACCGTGCTGCACCTGAGCTCTGTCCAGATCCTTGCAGAGAGCCAAAAGCTGCTCAAGCCAGCATGCAGATCTTTAATTAATTAATAATCCTTGCAACAAAACCACTTTTTTTCCCCCCAGTGAATTGCTACTGCCAAGAAGAAAGGAGGGGGGATTCCTGGGGAACTCACTGGTGATTCTCACAGCACGGTCATTCCTGAAGTCTTCTGTGTCTGGCTCATCCAGATCTTCCAGGAAGTTGTACTCAGGGTCATCATCATCATCTGCCTCATCTGGGAAGAAGCAGGTTTAGAATTGTCAGTGCCCCAGCACCAAGCAGCTGCCAGGAGCAGCAGCCCTTTGTTCCTGCCCTGGCACAAAGAGGGCAGGAATCACTGCTGGAAATGAACTGATTTCTTTTATGGCAGCAATCTCAAACCCATCCTCCTTTCACACTGAGCTCTTAGGGCCCTGACCTACAACCATTCCCACTTTAAAAAGCTGCCCTGATTCACTGGCATCTGAGTTTCAGCTCCATTTAGGAACAGAGTAATTGAAGTTTCTGTTTTAAACTCAATTTGCACAACTGCAAGCAACCAATAAATACAGCAAAAAAAAAAAAACCCAGGAAGTCAGGCCCCAGAGCTTGCTCCTGTTTCTCCTCAAGAAGAAAAGAGCTGTTTCTACCCAAAAAACTGTGCCCCAAACAAGGAGCACAACACACTGGGATTCAGGTGGATCAATGGATCTAACCAGGGGTTAAATCCACCACCTCCCTTTGTTGTTCCTGTGTGATGGTGAGGAAATATTTACAAGTGAGACACCTGAAGTTTAAAAACTCTCACCAAGGTCCATGGGGAAGCTGATTGCAAGACTCATGCATGGGATTAAACAAATTCATTTTGGAGATAATATCACGTGTAAATAAAAAAACAAAGCTTCAGGATTTCAACACAGAATCAGGGAATGGTTTGGGTGGGAAGGAACCTTAATGATCACCTGGTTCCACTCCCCTGCCATGGATCCAGGGACACTTTCCATTATCCCAGGCTGCTCCAACCCTGTCCAGCCTGGCCTTGGGCACTGCCAGGGATCCAGGGGCAGCCCCAGCTTCTCTGGGCACCCTGTGCCAGGGCCTGCCCGCCCTCACAGGGAGCAATTCCTTCCAAATACCTCATCTAAACCTCCCCTCTGGCAGTGTGGGGCCATTCTCCCTCATCATGGCACTCCAGCCCTTTGGGAATAGTCTCTCCCCATGTTCCTTGTAGCTCCTTTGGGTCCTGGAAGGCCACCATGAGGTCACCCCAAAACCTTCTCTTGTCCAGGCTCAACATTCCCAGCAGAGCTGCTGCATCCCTCTGATCATCCTGGAGCCTCCTCTGGCCTGGCTCCAGCAGCTCCAGGTCCTTCCTGTGCTGGGCCTCTGCAGGTGGGGTCTCAGCAGAGTGGGGCAGAACCCCCCTGCTCCTGCTGCCCACGCTGGGGGCTCAGCCCAGGGCTCAGGGAGGCTCCTGAGCTCCCACCCAACCTCCCAAACCCTTCCAGGACTCCTCCATCCCCTCATCCCCACCCTGGCTCCAACACCACCACCTGGGCCTGCTTAAACCACAATCCACCCCTCCCCAAAAAGCTCCACATCTACCAGGTACCTTCATTCTCCACATCATCATTCATGAGCCCCCCGAGCCACCTCTTCCACTCCTCGTCATCGGCCGTGTTGGGGTCGTACATGTCGGGGGTGATGTCGGGCGCGCGCAGCTCGGCCTCCAGCTGCCCCAGGGGCACGTCCTTCAGGGGCCTCTTGGAGCGTGTCCTGAAGGCAATCAGGCTGTCCTCCAGGGGCTGCAGGGACAAACCAGCCCTTCCTGGGATTTCCAGCCCAAGCCCGGAAATATTCCCGCTCCTGCGGCGGAGAATCGCCGCCTTGCGCGGAGAAGCGCCGGCAGAGAGCTGGCGCTGCTCTCCTCATTAAGCTGCTGTTCTTTATTAATATACAGATTAATAAATTAGTGCTCGTTTATCAACTTCTGTCTGCCACCCAGGAAGCGGTTTCCACTTTGATTGTTTCCCTGATGTTTTACTGTGCACTCTCTGATGTTAATCTGGCCCAGCACTGCCTCCTCACCTCAGGGCGGTGAAGCTTTTCCCATTATTAAAATGGGGCACTGGGTCTCCTGAGAACCAAATTCCTCAGCGGTTAACAGTAAAAATCCTGCCTGCAACACACAGCTAAGGCAACAGGATAATTTTCAAAAGGAAAATGATCTCCATTAGTTATGTAAATGTTACTGAGTTCTGTTCAACAGCTGGAACAGCAGCAGTGAGAGAGTTTCGGGCATGAACGGTGTCGTCACAAGAAATTGAAAGTTTGTGTCACTAAAAGCATTTTTAACAGCTGCCTCTGAGTGTCCTGCACACTCTGGAGATTCAATTTCACAGAATCAAAGCCCCATGGAATGGTTTGGATGGGAAAAGACCTTAAAGATGGTGCTGTCACAGCCCCCTGTCATGGGCAGGGAGCCCTTCCAGCAGCCCAGGCTCCATTGAGGATTGGAGTTACAGGAGGAGAACAGAATGAAGTACAACGAAGAACAGAGAACACCAAAAAGTCCCAGAAAAAACCCCACAAAGTCCCAGAAAAAACACCCATAAAAAAACCCCACAAAGTCCCAAAAAAAAAACCCCACAAAGTCCCAGCAAAAAACCCCACAAAGTCCCAGAAAAAAAACAACCCAGAAAAGAACCCCACTAAGTCCCAGGAAAAAAAGCCCACAAAGTCCCAGGAAAAAAACCCAGAAAAAACCCCACAAAGTCCCCAGGAAAAAACCCACAAAGTCCCCAGGAAAAAACCCCACAAAGTCCCAGAAAAAAATCCCCACAAAGTCCCAGAAAAAAAACCCAGAAACCCATTGTGTCCCCAGGAAAAACTATGGAAAAAAAATCCAGAAACCCAGAAACCCAGAAAACCTAGAAAAACCAGAAAAAACCCAAAACCCAGAAAAAAAAAACCAGAAAACCCAGAAAAACCCAGAAAAACCCAGGAAACCTAAAACTGAAACCCAGGAAAACCTAGAAACCTAGAAAAACCCAGAAAAACCCAGAAAAAAAAACCCAGAAAAAAAAACCCACAAAGTCCCAGGAAAAAATCCCCACAAAGTCCCAGCAAAAAATCCCCACAAAGTCCCAGCAAAAAAACCCAGGAAAAACCCCACAAAGTCCCAGAAAAAAACCCCACAAAGTCGCAGGAAAAAACCCAGAAAAAAAACCCAGGAAAAAACCCACAAAGTCCCAGAAAAAAACCATAAAGTCCCAGTAAAAAATGCCCATAAACCCAAATGAAAAACCTAGAAAAAACCCACAAAGTCCCAGGAAAAAAAAACGAGAAAAAAAACCCAGCAAAAAAAAACCCAGAAAAAAAAAACCCAGAAAAAAAAAAACCAGAAAAAAAAAACCCAGAAAAAAAAAAACCCACGAAGTCCCAGAAAAAAATCCCCACAAAGCCCCAGAAAAAAAACCCACAAAGTCCCCAGGAAAAAACTGAGAAAAAAATCCAGAAAAAAAACCCAGAAAAAAAAAAAAAACAGAAAAAAAACCCATAAAGTCCCAGAAAAAAAACCCATAAAGTCCCAGGAAAAAAACCCATAAAGTCCCAGGAAAAAACCCAGAAAGTTGCCTCCTCTCTAACAAATTTCAGCCAACAAAGGCAGCCCTGTACCTGGTAGGAGTCCATGCAGACAGGGCTCGAGGCCAGCTCTTCATCCACTGCGTGCAGCTTCTCCATGAAGGTGCTGTCTTTGGTTTGCTTGGGTTTGGGAGGTGGTGGGGGGCCCATGGGAACCACTTCAGCACTGATGTGTCTCACAGCAGGGGTAGTGACCTTCTCCACCTAATTAAAAAAGGCCTTTGTGTTAAAAGGTTTGATTTGGGACAGAAATTCCCAAGGACAGAGTCAATCCCTCAACCAAAAACGAGATAAATGCTTCCCAGAAGGATCCAGGTTTTTCCTGTTACACTCACTTTGGTTTTCAAAAAAGTACAAAGAAATAGGAAGATTTCCTGGAAAGGAGACATTTGGAAGATTTGAGCAACACCAGAGCTGATAAACCAATTATTGTGGCAGAATCCTCCCTGAAAGAAACTCATGGTGAGTAGAATGTGGAAATATCAATAGAACATTGCTCTTTCTGATCCTTTTGTGCTGATCCTTGGCCTGTGCCACACTGCACCCACTGCTCCCTCTGACTGAGCACAGCACAAACACCTCTGTGCTTTTACCAAACTCACTTTCTGCTCCTGAGCCATTCCCCTGCACTCCTCAGAAATGATCAGGAAAATAATCATGACCTGAGGAACTGTTTCCACTCCCAGAGCTTTATTTTAGACTCAGCCCTTCCTGCAAGGAAACGTGGCACCGGGACCCTAAAGGCACCTGGAATGTCCCACAGCTTTAGGAATTGGTGCTTTTTTTGGGTTTGGATGAATGAATTAGGAACAATGACAGCTCTACCTCACAGAGAGTCCCTCCCTCCTCGTCAGAGGAGCGCCTTGTCCTGGACCTCTTGGCTCCACGAGGAGAAGAAGCCGTGCTCTCCACGTCGCTCTCCAGCAAGCTCTGCAGAGCAAGGGATGCAGAACACCCTCAAACCACCAGGCCACAATCAATACCTGCTCCAAATTACACTTCAGAGGCTCCCTTTCAGCCAAATGAATAGCAGAGAACTGAAGGAAGATTCCAGGATGATTTAGAAGTGTCCATGTGTTAAAATAAAAGAGTTCTCCTGCCTCAGACACTGAGAGCTCCGTGCTGAACACCCACACCTCTGCACCAGCTGCATTTACCTCTTCTGCAGTCTCATCCTCGTCTTCATCATCAGGCTGGTATTCTTCATCAGAGGAATCATCTTCCTCCAGAGGAATGTCCACAAACTGAGGTGGCTGCACACCAGAGAAAGAGGGTGAGCACTGGTAACAGGAGGAGGAGGAGGAAGAGCTGCACTCTAAGGCAGAGCAAATATCCCTAACTGAGGAAACAGCCCGGAGCTCAGACAGGAAATCCTGGAGAAACCAAAAGACTGGCAAAGGAAAGCAAAAGGTGCAAGAACAGGCAGAAATGATTCAGTATTTCTGTGATGGAAACACTGCATGAGCAGGCACAGGGTCAGAGATGGATTCAGTGCACAGGTCTGATCTCTGTCTCGGCAGGAAGCCTCCAGCACGGCCTCCCCTCTCCCAGCAGGAATTCTCTTACCTTCACCTCGTTTGCCTTCTTAATTGGAGAAATATTCCATGTTGGAATCACCTGGGGACAGCAAAAACACTTGGGCTGTGGCACACGGGCAGGGTGAACCTCTTCAATCTAAGGAGCACCTCCATCTCCAGAGTGGCCAAGCAGCAACAGAGCTCAAACAAAGCCTTCAGATCTCCCATGGGATCTCCAGGAAGCAGCTCCAGGACAATGGGCACTGGGAGTTCACTGCCCTTCCCAGCCCTGCTCAGAATCCTTTTTTTAAGCACTCTCTTCACTGATTCTTTTCATTTCAATCACATTTACACTTCTTTTTGAAGGTCACACAACCAAAAGCACTCACAGAGTAACAGGACAGGCTGGGTTGGAAGGGACAAGGATGAGTTCAGCCCCTGGCCCTGCACAGACACCCCGAAAACCCCACCCTGGGAGTGTTGTCCAAAGGCTCCCGGAGCTCTGGCAGCCTCAGGGCTGTGCCCATTCCCTGGGGAGCTTCTCCATCCCTCTGGGGGAAGAACCTTTCCCTGATCTCCAGCCTAACCCTGCCCTGGCCCAGCTCCAGCCATTCCCTGGGTCCTGTCCCTGTCACAAAGAGCAGAAGCTGGAGCTGCCCCTCGGGCAAGGGGGAGGTGCAGCAGGAAAAGCAGATTATTTACTCACCCCTCCTTTCTCCACGACTTCCTTCAGTTTGGAACGAGTCATTTTGGGCTCCTGAGAGTTTAAAACAAGACAACAGCAACAAATTCAGTTCTTTCCTTAACCACAGATTTTTCCCCCAGTAACTCCTTCCTATGAAACTTTTCTCTTTTTTTTTAAATTCATTACCTTTAAATTCACCACCTTTAAATTCATTACCTTTCAAATATCACCACAGTGACCTCAAAAAGAACTCCTCACATTTCTGTTTCATAATTTACACTCAGACACTACTCACTTCATCCAGGTGGCAGATCTGATAATGAAACCTAATTAGTATTATAGGTAAATTACCTACTTATTCTTCTCCCTTTGTGCATTTGGAACAACTGATGAAACAAACTGAGCAAGCTTTTTACTCACAAACAAAGGAATATCTTCTGTCTCACTGATGGCTGCTTTCATCATGGCCACCACGTGCTCGTTTGTGATCACCTCCTAAAGGAACACACAAAACCAGGCTGTTCATTAAAGAGAAACAGAAAACGTAACAAGGGTTAGAATGAATTACCTGGAAATAGGATGGAGAAATCCTCAGTGCACAACGTGCTTTGTAACTGCACTACAGCAAAAGTGACTGCTCAGAGATCAGACAGGAAAATTTCAAGCAGCACAGCAGTGATTAAAATATTTCCTCTGTGTTCTCTGTGAGTGCTCCCCAGAATAAATTCCCAGCAGGGAGAAAGGAAATAGTCAAAACAAAAGCCCCACACCAGTTTCCCTGATAGCAGTGATCAGCCATGTCATGCAATCAGTAAAATGTGCTGATCCCAGGCACAGGAGAAATGCTGCTGTGAAGCTGCAACACAAAACCTAACTCTGGATTCAACTCCAGCCTTTAGGCGCTCCTGAAACAAGAGTGGAAATCCCTGGAGAAAGCATGGAATAATATCCACTCTTCAGAACACTGTGCCACATCATTCCAGCAAACACTGCACACATCCAGGAGAAACAGAGAGAGGCAGGAGGGACACAATATCCCAGCCTGCATTTTCTGAATGCCTCCCCAAGGCTCCAGGGACTGCAGGTGGCTGTGAGGAAGCTCCAGCCCTCCCACAGCAGCACTGACAGAGAAAGGCATCAAATTCAGGGCACTTGCACAGAATGCACTGGTGAATCTGCCTGGAAGAACCATGGCAGAAAGGGAGAATACCTGTGATCACCTGGATTTGAACAATTGTGGCTGCAGGGAAAACAAAAGGCACGATTTCTGATCCTGTGGGGAAATAAATACTATTGCTGTCCAGATTGTGCTTTTGGGTGAACTGAAAGCCACACCCAAGAGAGGGGCAGAGTTAGGGATTCACTCCAGAGCTGTGACAGCACAAACATTCTGCTGGCAGCTCCTCTCTCACTGAGAGCTGTGTGATGGACATTAACTAAAAGTGATGCATTTCTGTCAGCACCACCTAGAATTCCATCAGAGTTTTATGATGAAACAGCTCATTCAACAAATGAACCAGTTCACAGCCTACACCTGCTCACGTGGGCTCAGAAGGATGACTTTCAGTTATCCCTGCTGCTGCTGCTACTCAGGAAAAGCAAAACAGGGAAGCTGGGATCAACACCCACTGGAAAAAGCAGGGTCCAGGTGAGTGGCACGGGCACCACATGAACCCATCCTGACAGATTTACTCACGGGATTCCCTCTTGACAGATTTATTAGGAGAGATCAGGGCGTGGGTGCTGACCAAGAATCAGGAATCCAAAGCCCCCCAGCAGCCCCCAGACTCACGTGCAGGATGTTCCTCACGTTGACCACGGTCAGGTTGTGCTGTTTGGCTCCGTCTTCCAGGGTGCGGTCCAGGGACTCGTCCAGTTTGATGTCACAGGACAAGGAGCCCTTCTCCTCCTCCTCCTCCTCCTGGCTTTTCCCTTCTCTCTTCCTTTTGGTGGCCTTCCTCCTCCTCTTCCTCCTCTCGACATCCTCCCCATCCTGCTCCTCTGAAAAATCAGCAGAAATGGAGTCCAAAACCTCAGCTACTTCTTGAAAACTTGTTGAAAACAAGCTCGAACTAGAATTCTGCAGCTACTGAAACAGCAAAGCTTCCATCAGCCCGAGCAGAAACAGCCATGAGAACCTGAAAGGCTTTTGAACGCTGGATTCAATTCTGCAGGACCTGACTGAGTCACTCAAGCACCTGAAGTTTGTGCAGCTGGCACCTCCTCCAGACTGAATTCCAGAATGGCCTCAGCAGTATTTTCACACCTTTAACAAAGCTCCAGAACTCCAGGTAGCACACAGCAAGAACAGCTCACAGCTTCCAGGGCTTAAACACTGTGTTCTCCTGCTTTGCTGACTCAAAGAAAAGAATCACCACCTTCTCTGAAGCCAAAAACTGCAGAGATCAACTCCAGCAAGTTCCACTGGGACACCTGTACTTTGCCGAGACACTGAATTATGGAGCACAAGATGAAAACTTAAAACAAAAAACCCTGCACCTGCACAGCCCTCACAATTTACTGGATCACTCACAACATTTATCCAGTGGAATAAACAGCCCCAATCCAAATTTTCCCCATCGCTCTGCTGGGATCACTCACCAGCTCTGGTGCTCTTGGGTGGCTTCATGGTGGTGGGATTTCTGGCAGCCACCTGCAGGCAGCTCCTCCCTGGAGCCTCTGGCGCTGCACCAGGGTTTTCACTTGGATACGGATCCCGCTGGGAACTCACTTCCACCTCTGTGTACAGCTTGGGGATTTTCCCTGGAAACAGAGCACCCAGCTGCAGGCAGCTCCACCACAGGGACACACAGAGACACCAGAGTGTGCCACTCAAACACACCAAACCAACTGCAGGAGCCCCACTCAGCCACGGGTGTGAGCGATGCAGCTGCACAGGGCAGCAGCAGCAGCAGCAGCTCCATCCTGCTGGGAGCAGAGCCAGGCACACAGATCCCATCCCAGCTATTTCACCATCAGCTGTGCCCAGCCACGCTCAAACCCACCCCTGTCACATGAGCCAAGTGCCAGAACCTGGGGGTTTGTTCAAAACAAGGCTGTGGTCCCTGCTGGATAAATGCAGCTGCCACAGGAGGGGCAGGCACAGCCAGGGGGTTTTTCCCAGTTGGCTGCACCCTCGGGATGCATTTCCACGGCCACCGTGGGCCAGCGAACCCACACGGCTGCAGGGGTGGCCACAAACCCTTCAAACCCTCCCCTCCTGTTCTGTGCTTCCACAGCCTAGAAACCAACTGGGAACTGCCCCATTTCACCTCCTTCCCTGACACAAAGTCAGCTTTCAGCCAAATCAGGGCAGCACGAGAACCAGAGACAGCAATTCCCACTGGGAATCCCAGAATCCATGGAGCCTGAAGGGCCACAGTGGGGAACCAGCTCCTGCCTCCCTACCCGGGCAGGGCCATCCCAGAGCACAGGGCACGGGATTGTGCTGGGATGGGTCTGGGATGTCCCCAGGGAGGAGACTCCACAGCCCCTCTGGGCTCAGTTCAGGGCTGGGCACAAGTTCTGCCTCTTTTCCAGGGGCAATTCCTGGCCTCAGGCCCTGCCCCTGGCTCTGGGGCCATTGCTGGGCCCTGGAGCAGAGCCTGGGCCCTGCCCTGAGCCCTCCCTGCACACAGGGACGGACTGGGACGGACTGGGACGGACTGGGACGGACAGGGACGGACAGGGACGGACAGGGACGGACAGGGATGGACAGGGATGGACAGGGACGGACAGGGATGGACAGGGATGGACAGGGATGGACAGGGACGGACAGGGACGGACAGGGACGGACTGGGATGGACAGGGATGGACAGGGACGGACTGGGATGGACAGGGACGGACAGGGATGGACAGGGACGGGACTGGGATGGACAGGGGATGGACAGGGACGGACTGGATGGACAGGGACAGACCAGGGAATGGACAGGGACGGACAGGCATGGAACAGGGATGGACAGGGACGGACTGGGAACGGACAGGGATGGACAGGGACGTACCGACTGGGACGGACTGGACCTGCAGGCACCCAGGAACACCAGGAACAGAGGAACACCCAGGGGCGGCAGGGATGGATAGGGACACCCAGGAACCCAAGGAACACCAGGACGGACAGGGACACCCGGGAACACCCAGGGCTGAGGGCCCCTCTCGAGGCTGAGCAGCCGCAGCTCCCTCAGCCTTTCCTTGTGGGAGATGCTCCAACCCCCTCATCTCTGGCCTCACCGGGGTTAAGAAACAAGGCCGGAAATCCCAAACAATCCCAGAATGGTTCGGGCTGGAAGGGACTTCACAGCCCATGCAGAGCCACCCCTGCCATGGGCTCCCACCACCCCAGGGCGCTCCAAGCCCCGTCCCAGCTGGTCTCGGACACTGCCAGGGATGGGAAAACTCCGTGAAAGACATCATTGTCATTCTAACCTGTAACACTCCCTAGGAGAAAAAAAAATAAGTCCGAAACAAAATAAACACCCCAAAATCCCAGGGCACAAAGCCGCAGCCCCTCCCGGTACCTTCGGCCGGGCTGGCGGGGCCCGCGGGGAGCTCCGGCCCGGCTCTCCCGGGGGCTTTCCTGCCGCCCTTCGGCGAGGCCTCCCCGGGCCCCCTCCCCGCGGGCCTGGCGGAGCCATCGGCAGCGCCGGAGCCTCCGGGCAGCTCCGCGTCCTCCCCGCGCTCCCTGGGGCTCGGCGGCCCCGCCGCCGCCGCTCTGCGCTTCTTGCAGGGCAGCATCTTCAGCGCCAGGGCCATGGCGGGCCGCCCGCTCCCGGCTCCGGGGCTGCCCCGGCCCCGCCCGCTCCCGGCTCCGGGGCTGCCGCGGGCCGCGCTCGGTCCCGCCCGGGCTCCCCGGTCCCGCTCCCCGCGCAGGAAGCGGAAGCGCCCGGGGCTCGCCCCGCGCATGCGCGGCCGGGCCGGTCCCCGCCGGGGCCCCGGTGAGGCGGGGCCGGAGGGGGGGGGGGCACCGAGCGCGGGCTCCGCCATCTTCGCTGGGCGAGGGCACCGGGGCCCGGCCCGACCCCGCACACACCGGGACCCGCACACGCACGCACACACACACACACCCCCAGGGCGCCGCTGTCCGCCGCGGGCCCCCGCTCGCCCGTGCCGCCGGGGGTGTCCCCGTGAGGCAGCGCGGGTCTGCCCGGTGCTGCTGCCGTGGCGTCCCGGTGGGAGCGGGGCTGAGGCACGGCGGGCACACGCCCCGCGGCTCGGTGCCCGGAGCCCCGACAGTTGCCGAGTCACCGCCGGGCGGGGCCGCCGCGGGCGGGGCGGGGCCGGGCGGGGCGAGCGCCGCAGCGGGACCAGTCGGCAGCTCCTGCATCCCGGCCGCGAGAGCATCCTCCGCACCGGGCCCGCACCCCCGCGGCCCCGGCCTCGGCGGGGCCATGGCCGAGATCACCAGTGTCCACCCCGGCTTCGGTGAGTGCGGCCGGGCCGCGGCGGCCCCGCTTGCGGCCCCTCAGCCCCGGCGGGGCCCCGAGAGGCGCCCCCGGGGCCGGGCCGGGCCGTGCGCGGCGCCTGCGGCCCCGCTCTCGCCGCGCGGGGTCGGGCAGCGCCGCTCCCGGGCCCTCAGCATCCCCCGGCCCCTCAGCATCCCCCGGCCCTGCTCCCTCAGCGCCCCCCCGGCCCCTCAGCATCCCCCGGGCCCGGTCCCCGAGCATCCCGCGGCCCCTCCGCCCCCGCCGCCCGGGCGATGCCGCTCCCCCCGCGGCCGCCGCTGCTGGGGCGGTGCCAGCGCTCGGGCCGCGGGAGCGGGGCCGCTGCCGGAGCTGCCGGCGCTCGGTGGCGCTCGGTGGCGGAGCGGGGGCCGGTGGCAGGTGCAGACCGGGCCGATGACGTGATGTCTGTGCCGGGCCGCGCCGCGCCCCGGCCTTTGTTCGCTCTCCCCGGGGCGGCTGCGGCACCGGCACCGGCGGCACGAGGCGGGGCCTGCCCGGGGCACCGGGGGATGCTGCAGGCGGCGGCGGGGCCGGGGCGGGGTGGGGGGGACCGGCCGGGCCCGGCGCTGGCGGTGCCGGTGCCGGGAGAGCCGCGGGGGCGGTGGGGAAGCTCCAAACCCGGCTCAGCCTTTGCGGGGCCAGCCCGGCGGAGCCGGACCGGGAATCGCTGGGGTTTGGGATGGTTTTGGTGCAGCCCCGGGTGAGGAGGGCGGGGGCCGCAGCGCCGGGGGTTTCTCCAGCGCTGAGCATCCAAAGCGCTGCTCCTCCTGTCCTGCAGCGCCCGCTGACCTTCCCCTCCCACCCTCCGGCCCCTGGGCGCTGCATTTGCCCTGGATCCCGAAGGACTCAGGGATATTCCTCCATCCGACACCATTTATCCCATGGCCATCTCTTACCTTGTGTTTCCTGGGCTGCGAGAGCCACGTGCTGGCTCCATTTAACCACTGGCCACCATTGGGGCATCCTTAGCAAACATCGGGGTTTAAAAAGAGGTTTGCATCGATTTTTGGTTTCGTTTCGGTCAAATTGTAGCATCACGCCTCGACAAAGGCCTCTTGCACAAAGTTTGGGTGGAAAAGCAAAGTTGTGCTGTGTTGGAGGGAGGTGTCAGGCTGTGCTGCCATTTCGGGTGCTCTGAAAGCTGCAAAAGCTTCACTAAAATTGGGTTTAGGCAGCTTTAGGTTTTTGGCTGTAGGGAATGATGGGGACAGGACTAAGGGATGTATGGAATGATTTCATAAATAGGAGCCTTCAGCCAGGACGAGGGGGATTGGGAGCAGCTGAGGCACAAACAGCTGAGGTGGGCTGGGACACAGCAAAGCCCAAAGAGGAGCTCTTTGCCACAGAACATCCATGCAAGACTTGAAATAACATTTAGAGTTGAAATGATGTTTAGAGTCACGAGAAAAGATTTGTGTGGTGTTTTCTGGCGTGGCTGGTGGGTGCTGCTTCTGAAATTTTCCCATCAGAGGCACAGGAAATGAAGGGACAGGAGCTGAGCCTGTGAGGACACAAAACACACACTAAGAAGCAAGAATAAGGAATAAGAATAAGGAATAAGAATAAGAATACGAATAAGGAGTAAGAATAAGGAATAAGAATAAGAATAAGAATAAGAATAAGAATAAGAATAAGAATAAGGATAAGGATAAGAATGGAGTTTCAGAATTTTTCTTCCATATCCACCAAAGCTTTTTAAGCTGAGTTGTCTCCAAACGAGCTGTTAAAGACCATCCTCCTCATATCAAAGAGGGAACATTGAATAACAAACTGAAGTTGGGCTTTTGTGGCTACGAGTTCTTGCTTTGGTTGATTCAATCCCGGGCTCTGCAGAGAGAGCTGGGACAGGTTTCTCTGTGGGATCAGTCACCACGGCCAAAGATTCCAGCTGCAGGTCAGAAAGGCTTCTGTCTAACCTAAAGTGGTTTTTCCAGTTTTGGGAGCAGGCAAAATAATCTTCCCTGAGTCTGTGGGGTGCTCAGTTTCCAGCTTCAGCTCAGTAAATGGTGATGTGGGAAGAGCACAGAAAATCCAAACTCATGGTAGCTTCAAAGACGAGGTTAGGAGATTATTTCCTCCTGTTTGTGGGACAGAATGAAGAGGAAAATGAGACAAATTACCTTTTTTTAACCAGCTGTCTCTTTTGGGTGCTGCCACCACTGTCATGCCAATGGTTTTTGGTGAAGGAGTGGTTGGTACAGTTTGTAAAAGAAAGATAAATAGTGTTAGAGGGCTTTGTTTGTTTGTTTATTTGTTTGCTGGCTTCTAAAAATTAAAAGAAAATGGCTTTAAAATCAGGAATACAAAAATCAGTTACATGAAGAGCCTGGCTCTACCTTTCCTAAAACCTCCCACCAAGAAACTGAAGGCAGCAAAAAATCCCCTCCTTTCCCTCCCCTTTCAAGACCGAACAGCCCCAGCTGCTTTTGCATCTCCTCCTCTTCCATCTGCTCTCCATCCTCCTCCCAGCCCGGCCTCTCAGTCCTCTCAGAATTGCTGCAGGATGGCCCAGCAGTGTCCTGGGCAGCTCAGCACCCCTGCTTTCGTTCTGTGCCTTGGTAAAACTTCTCCAAACTCATCCATTAGCAAATAACCAGATCAAAAATGAACGTGGTATTTTTGGTTTATTCTGCCTTTCCATTGCTGATTAACACAGTTGGCATAAAAACCTAGAAGATATCAGATAATCCCTCAATCCAAGCCCAGGATTTTCTGTCTGTTGCTTTGGATTCCCATGGGAGATTTCATGTTTACCCTCGGCCACAAGGGCCAGGGCAAAACAACCATTTCATGGAAATATGATATTTGAAAAATTGTTAATAAAGGAGAACTCAGATCCAGCATTCTGGCCAGGTTTATTACTCCCTCCCTGTGGTGAGAATAGAATTGTGTAACATTCCTGAACAGGGCATTAAAAAAATAAAAGCAAACGCTTCCTGCACATCGAGAGCCCGCGTTCCTATGGAGATGCTGGTGATGCAGGAGCTGGGCTTGGCAAGACAAGGCAAGCAACAGTTTGAGCTCCTCAGCACATGGAACACAGGTCAGGCGTGCCTGAGGAGTGAGAGAAATAAATTTAGAAATAGGAACGACGCCTGGGGAAGCTGGGATGGGCAGATCCCAGAATCAGGAGCAGGACAGGGCTGTGTAGATCTGCAGCCAGGTGTGATGGGGCAGATCCTGTGCAGATCTGCAGCCAGGTGTGATGGGGCAGATCTGCAGCCAGGTGTGCTGGGGCAGATCCTGTGCAGATCTGCAGCCAGGAGTGATGGGGCAGATCCTGTGCAGATCTGCAGCCAGGTGTGATGGGGCAGATCCCAGAATAAATTAGGAGCACGACAGGGCTGTGTCGATCTGCAGCCAGGAGTGATGGGGCAGATCCTGTGCAGATCAGCAGCCAGGTGTGATGGGCAGGTCCCAGAATTAAGGGCTGTGCAGATCTGCAGCCAGGTGTCCTGGGCAGATCCCGTGTTGATCTGCAGCCAGGTGTGATGGGGCAGATCCTGTGTTGATCTGCAGCCAGGTGTGCTGGGCAGATCCTGTGTTGATCTGCAGCCAGGTGTGCTGGGCAGATCCTGTGTTGATCTGCAGCCAGGAGTGATGGGGCAGATCCCAGAATAAATTAAGAGAAGGACAGAGCTGTGTTGATCTGCAGCCAGGAGTGATGGGCAGATCCTGTGTTGATCTGCAGCCAGGTGTGATGGGGCAGATCCTGTGTTGATCTGCAGCCAGGTGTGATGGGGCAGATCCTGTGCAGATCTGCAGCCAGGAGTGATGGGCAGGTCCCAGAATAAATTAGGAGCAGGACAGGCTTGTGGAGATCTGCAGCCAGGTGTGATGGGGCAGATCCCAGAATAAATTAAGAGAAGGACAGGGCTGTGTTGATCTGCAGCCAGGTGTGATGGGGCAGATCCTGTGTTGATCTGCAGCCAGGTGTGCTGGGCAGATCCTGTGCAGATCTGCAGCCAGGTGTGATGGGGCAGATCTGCAGCCAGGTGTGATGGGCAGATCCCAGAATAAATTAGGAGCAGGACAGGGCTGTGCAGATCTGCAGCCAGGAGTGATGGGCAGGTCCCAGAATTAAGGGCTGTGTTGATCTGCAGCCAGGTGTGCTGGGAAGATCCTGTGCAGATCTGCAGCCAGGAGTGATGGGGCAGATCTGCAGCCAGGTGTGATGGGGCAGGTCCTGTGTTGATCTGCAGCCAGGAGTGATGGGGCAGATCTGCAGCCAGGTGTCCTGGGCAGATCCCGTGTTGATCTGCAGCCAGGTGTGATGGGGCAGATCTGCAGCCAGGTGTGATGGGGCAGATCTGCAGCCAGGTGTGATGGGGCAGATCCCGTGTTGATCTGCAGCCAGGTGTGCTGGGCAGACCCTGTGCAGATCTGCAGCCAGGTGTGCCGAGGCCCCAGCTGGCTCCTCACCGCCTTGTCTCCCCACAGATGTGTCCCCCGTGGTGGCAGGACTCATTGGAGCCACCGTCCTGGTGGTGTCTGTCTCAGTCACAGTCTTTGTGTGGACGTGCTGTCACCAGCAGGCAGAAAAGAAGCACAAAACCCCCCCGTACAAATTCATTCACATGCTGAAAGGCATCAGCATCTACCCGGAGACCTTGAGCAACAAGAAGAAAATCAACCGGATCCGGAGAGACAAGAACGGCCCCGCCAAGGAGGGGGGCAGGGGGAACCTCCTGGTGGATGCTGCTGAGGCTGGGCTGGTGGGCCCCGAAAAGGCTCAGGACGGGCCCCCCAACATCGACCAGCTCCCCATCAAAGTCGATTACGGAGACGAACTCAGCCCAGATCAAAGCCTCACCCCAGGAGGGAGCAAAACCTCCTCGCCTTCCTCGCCGGGCGACGACGTCATGCTGGGAGACCTGACTTTCTCAGTGGACTACAACTTCCCCAAAAAGGCGCTGGTGGTCACCATCCAGGAGGCCCACGGGCTGCCCGTGATGGACGAGCACACGCAGAGCTCCGACCCCTACATCAAGATGACGATCCTGCCCGACAAGAGGCACCGCGTCAAGACCCGCGTGCTGCGCAAGACCCTGGAGCCCGTGTTCGACGAGACCTTCACCTTCTACGGCATCCCCTACAGCCAGCTGCAGGACCTGGTGCTGCACTTCCTGGTGCTCAGCTTCGACCGCTTCTCGCGGGATGATGTGATCGGGGAGGTGATGGTGCCCCTGGCGGGGGTGGATCCCAGCACTGGCAAGGTGCAGCTGACCAGGGAGATCCTCAAGAGGAACATCCAGGTAAAGTGGCTTCTGCTCTGCCCCCTGCGTTTGATCCTGGGGGTTTTGATCCGTGGTTTAAGCAGCAGGGATAATGTAGCTGTGAATCCTGGTTTTCCCAGGATGGGTGGTTTTTTTGGTGTGGTTTTAGCTGGGCGCTTCTCTGAGTGCTGATGGCGGTTGGAGAAGGTTTTGTCACTCCTGGGTGGTGCCAAGAAAAAAGGCAAATTCCCATCTCCAACTGAAAGCTGATGTGATAGCAGGACATTCATCTGCAAACCTCACTGAGAGAGGGAGGTTTGTCTGATCTGACCCGTTCAGACCCCTCCACTTGGAGTTATTTACAGCTGAATTGTTGCTGTCAAAATGTGCCAGTGGAGCCTGACCGGATTCCCCTGATCCTGGAGCAGAAAGCAGCTCCCAGGAATCCCACCCGACATGGGCTGGACTGGGAACAAAATGCAGGCATGTAAAATCTGGGTGAAATGAATCCCAGTGAAACGAATCCCACTCTCAGTGCCTGGTGTTGTAAACAGAAGGATGAGCACCCTGGAGCAGATGTTTGTGTGCTCAGGAGGAGGAGGGAGAGGAGGAGGCACTTCGGGTTTTAATCCTCTTGCTCAGCTGCTTTCTGCTGCCCATCTCCCAGGTTCAAGAGCAAAACGGGCTCACTGATTGCTGGAACAGCTTGGAAATCATTGCTGGGCTCTATAAAATCCTTCCTTATGTCCTAGAGTGGCACTGTTTAGCTTGAAATATTTAATTTAATTTAAAATGTTTCTGCTTTAACTTTTTTTGGGTTTTTTTTTAGTATTATTTAAAGGAGGTTCTATGCCAATGAGCCCAACAAAACAGGAGTTCTGGTAATTACTTTGCTGTTCTTCAGTTCTTGGGATGATCAAACAAGTGGCTGGTTCAGGATCTTTAATGTTTTTTTTCAGTGGATTGACTGTCTTAGAAGTAATAGATTAAAAATAGAAAGGGAAAAATAGATTTAAATAGAAATATTTTTAATTAAGGATGTAAATATTAAAAATGTATTAATAATTAAAAATTCATTAGTAATCAAAAATTGATTACCTCGGTGCGTGCTTGAAAAAATCTGCTTCATTTCCAGAGTGTCCAAAGAGCCACCACTGAACAAAGTCAGGCAGGAGGTTTCAAAACCTGCATTTTACACCCAGGGACCCAAACCAGGCCCACATCCCATCCTAGTGAATATTCCTTACAGTTTCTAACTGACAAGCACAGCCTGAAAATTCCTTTGGATCCCAGAATCCCAGGATGGTTTGGGTTGGGAGGGACCTTAAGGATCCTCTCATTCCAAGCCCGTGCCGTGGGCAGGGACACCTTGAGACCAAAACTCTTCATAACATCCTCACCCCCTCGAAAAATCTCTCCCTGGCTGCTGTGTTCTTGTGTATCCAAGGAGCCAAAGTTCCAAACATTTCTCTTCCAGGGCCAGGAGCTTGCTCATTTATTTCTTCTCCTCCCAAAATTTTGCATCCAGCAGCTTGGTCCTTGTGAGTCCCTTGCAGCACAGGGTATTTATCATTCTGTGATTGCACGCGTGTCAAAAACTTGTGTCAAACACAGAGATAAAAAGAAACCACCCCAATGAAAACGAACATTTTGCAGGCTGAAGTTCACACTGTGCATTTTCCCAGCTGAGCTGAGCCAGGAGCATTGGCAGAGCTTCACCTCAGAGCACAGAATGGGGAGCTTGCTGTTGTGAAAGGAGAAAAAATCCCTTCCTTGGGGCTCAGGGAGCCTTTGCTGTCCCTGATGGGGCAGGAGGAGCTTTGGGAGAGTTCCCAAAGTTTCAGCAGCTCAGAAACACCAGAGAGTCCCCAGGCCTGGCTGGTGCTGCTCACCTTGACAGCAAATCAACCCCATCTCAATCAGTGGCAGCTCAGTGGAAGTGAGCACTCACCATCTGGAAACCAGAACTAATTCTCTTCATGTTATGGCCGTGTAACGTTGCTCTTGGAAAGGATGCACAGCAGGTTGAACTCAGAGATCCCAGATAAAACCAGCTCTGCTTTTGTCTTCTTGCAGTCTTCATTCTGCAGCTTTGCAGGCTTGAACTGGTGGTGAGACTCCAGAAGAGCCTGAGGGGCTCAGCTACTGAAACTCCACCAAAAATCAGCGGGATTTGAGCTCCCAAACCCCCTCAGAGCCCTTTAGGAACAGAGGCAGCCTTGCCCACTCCTCTCCCAGGAGGTGCCACCAGCTTTGCCCTGCTGGAAATGCAGAATTCCAGGCTCTGGGTGATGCCTTAGGTTTTAACTTCTTATTTTTTTACATCAGGACTGCTCTAAAACTCCATAAATTGTCATCTAGTGTTCTGTTACTGTCATTTAGACGAAACAATTTCTCTCGGGGCTGGAGTTTCAAGGGCATACTGTTTTTTTCCAAAAGCCCAAAATGTAAACACCCATGGACAGCAGCGAAGAGAAGAAGGGAACAAGCTGGGGATGGGACTTCAAGACCCGAAACTGTAATTAGACAATGGGTTTCTGATATGCAGATGAACCAAAGGTATATCTGTCCCAAAAACACGTTCTAGGTGTCCATTTTGGGTGTAGTCTCTGAGAGACTCCTGCATGGCCCAAAGTGTACCTTGTTTTAATAAATACTTCTTTTATTCTCTTAACTCTGTCCAGCCTCTGTTTCAGGTCAGCCTTTTGTAAGGCATCATGGGGATGCTCACAGCTGTGGGCTGAGCACGGGGGACGCTTCCCCTGCTGCAGCTGAGGCACCAAGGAGGACCTGTGGCTCATTTTCCCATTTTTTAGGCATTTAGCAGAAGGAAAGGAAATTCTGGGGAGCTCCAGAAGCTGCTGCTGTCTCTAATTGCACCTTGTCCTGACGAGTTGTGTGTTCCACCCTGACAGAAGTGCATCAGCAGAGGGGAGCTGCAGGTGTCCCTGTCCTACCAGCCCGTGGCACAGAGGATGACCGTGGTGGTGCAGAAAGCCAGGCATTTGCCAAAGATGGACATCACTGGCCTCTCAGGTAGAAGCTATTTTCTCCAGCTCTGAGTGTGTGGGGAAAGAAAATAAATCCCTGAGTTCACTTGCAGGGCTTTGCCCTGGATTTTGCTGAAGATTTTCGCCGTTTACACGTTTTTCCTGAAATTCTTCCTGAGGGAGACGGATCCTTCTGGGTGTTCCATCACCCACCTGCAGATGGTTGTGCAAAGCAGCCCAAATCCTCCCTGGCTGGGGTTTGGGAAGGGATCCAGAACTGCCTGGATCCATGGGATCCATGGTGTGAGGAACAGCCCTGGGTGGCAGGGGCTGGACACGAGCCCAGGTGTGCCCGGGTGGCACCTGGCCTGCACCAGCCCCAGGGTGGGCACATCCCCTGTGCTGGGCACTGCTGAGAAACCTCAGATCCTGGGGTCAGTTTTGGGCTTTTCGTTTCAAGAAAGAGATTGAGGAGCTGGAGAGAGTCCAGGGAAGGGAACAGAGCTGGGGAAGGGCTGGAGAATCCATGAGGGAGATGGAAAGGGGCTGGAGAATTCCTGAGGGAGCTGGGAAGGGGTTGGAGAATTCCTGAGGGAGCTGGGAAGGGGCTGGAGAATTCCTGAGGGAGCTGGGAAGGGGCTGGAGAATTCCTGAGGGAGCTGGGAAGGGGCTGGAGAATTCCTGAGGGAGCTGGGGAAGGGCTGGAGAATTCCTGAGGGAGCTGGGAAGGGGCTGGAGAATTCCTGAGGGAGCTGGGAAGGGGCTGGAGAATTCTTGAGGGAGCTGGGAAGGGGCTGGAGAATTCTTGAGGGAGCTGGGAAGGGGCTCAATCTGGAGCAAAGGGGGATCAGGGGGAACCTTGTGGCTCTGCACAGTCCCTGACAGGAGGGGGCTCAGGGGGGATTTGGGATCTGCTCCCAGGGAACAGGGACAGGAGGAGAGGGAACGGCCTCAGGCTGGGCCAGGGAGGCTCAGGGTGGACAGCAGCAGGAATTTCCCCATGGAAAGGGTGCTCAGGCCTTGGGAGGAGCTGCCCAGGGAGGTCTGGAGTCCCCATCCATCCCTGGAGGTGTCCAAGGAAGGGCTGGAGGTGGCACTCAGTGACAAAGTGGGGATTGGGCACAGCTGGGCTGGGAGGGCTTTTCCAACCTCAGCCATTCCATGATTCTGCGTCTCTGGGATCCTGAGCTGGGTGTGCCCCTGGGAGAGGAGGGGGATGAGTGTGGCAAGGAGCAGAGGCTCAGGATGGAGAGGAGGAACTGGGGACAATTCTGCCTCGCTGCTTTGCTGCTTTTCATTTTCGTTGCTTTTGCTGGGTTTGTTCTTGTGCTGTTTGAAGAGGGGAGAGGAGCAGCTGCTCCAGCTTTTCTGTTTCACACATTTTCACACTCCTGAATCCCCCTTAGCAAAGTCTCCTTCAGGGTTATGGGGAAATGGTTGGGAATCAGCTGGAGATCCAGTAACAGCCTGGCTGAGAGCAAACATAGCCCTGGTTTTGCAGCTTTCTCCTGGGCACCTCAGAGAGAATGCAGACAAATGCAGACGAGGCTGAACTATTGTAGGCCCTACATTTTACTCTTTCTGTAAAAAAAAGGGATAAAAAAGAAGCTGTGCATGTGTAGTCTCTAAGCACAGGATAAATTTTTCAGTGCTGTTCCACCTGCAGAATCTTGTGACTAACACTGTTTATTCCTGTGATCTTTGTTTTATGCATGTTATAAATAAATAGGCCTAATTTATAGTAAAACAAATATAAAATTTATTTCGTGTCCGAGAGTTCGAACACGCAATGCCACGATGGCAAAGGGAGACAGTGCCAAGCCCGGGGTTGGCACTGGGTGAACGCAGGTCTGACCTCTATGGCATCACACCTCCCTCTGTTCACCCCGACTGTTTCTAACAGCTGGTTTATACACAGTTGTGACCGAGAAGTCCGGATTTTGGGCATTATTTCTGTCACTCAGCATATTCATGAAGCATGCTATTCATGAAACTGAGGTGGACAAAAACGCATCCTGTGCTTGATGGATTTTTCATCATCCGGGGGTGTTATCTGATGGTTCGTGATGTTCCTTATCCCGGTCCGATCTGGTCGTTAACACCTGAGCTGGGATGGGATTTTCGGAGGTGGTCGATCAGTTCTACCATCAGCTCTGCCGGGAAGTTCTCCTTGGAAATGTAGGTATCAGGAGTCGGCTGAATGTTTTCCCGATGTGCTGCTGCTCTCTGTAATGCTGCCTTTGGGATGTAAATCAGTTCCCTGGGCGAGGCCACGACTCTTTCCTTGGGCAGGCTCTGCTTGTTCTAAAACCGGTTACAACTAAACCTTTTTTACTCTATATTTCGATATTACATATTTGAGCACGAATTTCCCACTTTTATTTATAACATGCATAAACCCATTCCAGCTGGGTGAAAGGAAAGGTGAAAAAGAGGCAGTGCCAGCCGGGCAAGGGCCTTCAAAACTTGTGTGGCATGAGGGGGAAAAAAAAAAGCCCTCAGTGCCTGGTATCTCGATTGTAATCCTGCACCAGTGTCTGCATAAAGAGCAGCTGCCCGAGGGCTGGGGGAAAAGGGAAAAGGGAGGCTTTGTTTGGAACTTTCTTCTTCCCCTGCACCTTCCACTGGCTGTGTTCCCCATCTGCAAATGATTAAAAGTGCCTCTACCCTTTGTTGGGCTGCGTGCTGAGCAAGGGTGGGGTGGGCAGAGGGGAACAGAGGGATTTGGGGTGACCTGATTGTGGCTTCCCGGTGCTGGAAGGAGCCAGCGGGGAGAGGGATGGCAGGGCAGGGGAGAAGGGCTTCAAACTGCAAGAGGGCAGGGCTGGATGGGGTTTGGGGAGGAATTCTTCCCTGTGAGGAGGGCAGGACAAGGGAGAAGGGCTTCAAACTGCCAAAGGGACAGGGCTGGATGGAATTTGGGGAAGGAATTCTTCCCTGTGAGGAGGGCAGGACAGGAGAGAAAGGCTTCAAACTGCCAGAGGGCAGGGCTGGATGGGATTTGGGGAAGAATTCTTCCCTGTGAGGAGGGCAGGGCTGGATGGGATTTGGGGAGGAATTCTTCCCTGTGAGGAGGGCAGGGCTGGATGGGATTTGGGGAAGGAATTCTCCCCTGTGAGGAGGGCAGGGCTGGATGGGATTTGGGGAAGGAATTCTCCCCTGTGAGGAGGGCAGGGCTGGATGGGATTTGGGGAAGGAATTCTCCCCTGTGAGGAGGGCAGGGCTGGATGGGATTTGGGGAAGGAATTCTCCCCTGTGGCACAGAGAAGCTGTGGCTGCCCCATCCCTGGCGTTGTCCGAGGCCAGGCTGGGGTAGTGGAAGCCCACGGGCGGGGGTGGAATGGGGTTTTCAAGCCCCTCCCAGCCCAACCCAGTGTCCCCCAGTGCCCCCCACCCCGCACTGGAGCTCTCCTGGGCCGTGTCATTGTCCCCCCTCTCTCTCCCCCCCTCCAGCAGACCCCTACGTCAAGGTGAACGTTTACTACGGGCGCAAGCGCATCGCCAAGAAGAAGACCCACGTCAAGAAGTGCACTTTGAACCCCGTCTTCAACGAGTCCTTCATCTACGACATCCCCGTGGATCTGCTGCCCGACATCAGCATCGAGTTCCTGGTCATCGACTTCGACCGCACCACCAAGAACGAGGTGGTGGGGAGGCTGATCCTGGGCGCCCACAGCGGCAGCGCGGCCGGGGCCGAGCACTGGCGCGAGGTTTGTGACAGCCCCAGGAAAGCCGTGGCCAAGTGGCACAGCCTGAGCGAGTACTGAGCCCCACCCTCCACCCCTCTAGGACAGACTTAAACCTTGTTTTAGCTGTTAGGACTAAACTACTTTTCGTTGAGAAGCGGCAGCGCCTGATCGGTTCTCTTTAGTGATGTGGTTTTTTGCAGGGCACTAAAAAAAAGAAAAAAGGAGCATTAAAAAAGGAAAAAAAATGATGGGGAATAAATAAATAAAGAAGTGAACATGAAAATAAAAGGTACCACGAATATATATAACAGTGTAATCACGCTATTGCATGCCTACTACAAACTGAAATTAGTATAACTGCCGATATCAAGTTGCAGGTTTTAATACAATTTATCTGTCACTATGGAAGTTGTGTTTGTGCCGAGCTGTCTTTGCTGGTATTCACCAAGATTGGCCTGTCTTCATTAAGGCTTCTCCCAAAGTTTCAGAATTCTGCTGTTTATAACCTCTAGTTTCTTGTTAGTTTTGCCTGCCCATTGGTTCTTGCAGTTCTGTTCTGTGCTGGTTTGGGAGTCCCCGCCGCGTTTCCGTGTAGAGCTGGGTTAGAATTCTGCACTGGCACAAAAGGAAAATACAGGGAAAATGGCACTGGGCCTCCAGAGAATGAACAATTCTGTGTCAGGCACCGAAATCCTCGGCGTTGGGATGTGCCTGGGGGGGGCTGTGAGGTCACAGCATCCAGGACTGGACTCTGAAATCCAAACCCCACCAAACTGATCCCGCTGCTTTTGGGAGCCACGCAGGCAGGGTCTCACAGACTGCAGGAACTGGGGAGATCCTGCTCAGTTTTGTTTTATTTATTCCTGTCTGTGCATGAAGGGCCCAAGAAAACCCAAACATTGATTGGTAAGGAAACTCTCCAACGCTAAATGTCGAATTCTGCCTGGCTGCTAAGTTCTGTTTAACAGCAAAACAAAGCTGAGATAGGGAAAGGTCTTGGAGGCAGAGGTTGAAATGAAAAGATTCCAAAGCTTCCCCTCATCCATTCTGGAGTTGATTTGCATCAGACACGACCCTGCAGTCACCTAAGAAAACCCAGGGCAAAGCCTGGCACTACAAATGTGCCAGACCTGGAGTTTCAGGGCATCTTGGGGGAATCCTGAAATCCTGGCCGACTTCTGAGTCTGGGGACGAGCTGCAAGGGGAAGGATGGCCCTGAGCAGAGGGACACTGAGCACCTCAGGCTGTTTGAACCCTGCAGA
The DNA here is from genome assembly GCA_034509425.1 of Eopsaltria australis. Classification (NCBI taxonomy): domain Eukaryota; kingdom Metazoa; phylum Chordata; class Aves; order Passeriformes; family Petroicidae; genus Eopsaltria; species Eopsaltria australis. The sequence goes on from JAVTVJ010004199.1 coordinate 25,020, forward strand.
GTCAGGAATTTGGAACAGGAGTTCCTAAAGTCTGGCAGCAGCTGCCTGAGGTGTGGCCCTGGAGCTGCCTTGGGGTGCCAGCAGAGCACCCTGGCTTTGGATTTGGGAATTGTGGCCAGAGCCCAGGCAGGGCACGGATAAGGATGAAAAATGGCAGCAAATAATTCATGGTGTAACCAGTGCAGGTGAATGGAGCAGAAATAATTGTAACTCAGATTGTTCCTGGGCTCTCCAGTGGAAATGCAGGAGCAGAATTGGGTTTGCAGAGAGGCTCCTGGCCAGCCCCAGGTTTTCAGGGAAGCTTTGATCCCCCCAGGCAGGCAGTCTGCTCTGAGCCCTGTGGGATGCAAATAGCAATGCAAAGAACAGATTATCATATTTTAAAAAAAAAATTAAGATCATTTAACCACTCACAGGATTTGGCTACTGAATTTTAGATCCCTGTTGGAAAAATGATCCTTTCCACCTTCTCTGCCCTGAAATGGGAGGAACAGAGCGAGGCTCTCCTGGCTCCCCACGAGGCACCAGGGGAGCAGCAGCTCTGTGTGAACAGGCAGCACTTTGGGAGCTGCCACCACTTTGGCATCTCCTCCTAGGGAATTCTTTTTGGAAAGCTGATTTTTCCTCACTCATGGCCCTCCCTCCCTCCCTCCCAGGCTGTGGCTCCTCG
>JAVTVJ010004200.1:0-18054 GCA_034509425.1 Eopsaltria australis
GAAAGGGACACTTTTTGTGTCCCGGCCCTAAGGCACTCTGCTCCCGGACGCTACCTGATCAAGATCCTTCCCAGACCCAACTGCCATCAACTAGAACTCTGGCTGCAATTGTAGGGCTAAATGCCTCCTAAAAACTGGCATCATGGATCTGGGAGACTGAGTTTTCTTTCACGTGTAAAGGCGCCATTGCTTGTATCGAAGGCCACATGTCTGGGAGTCGACTGCCGCCTCACGAAATTCTGCATGTATTAAGTTCCCTCGCAGACCCAAGCTGCCACCGACAAGGACACTGACGGACCTTGGAGGGCCAAAACCCTCCTCCAATCTGACAACAAGAAACTGGGGGGCTGACTTCGCTTTCTCAGACAAATGGGACTCTTTTTGTGTCCCGGCCCGGAGGCACTGTGCTCCCGAACACCACCTAAAATTCCGTATGGATCAAGATAATTTGCTGACGCAAGCAGCCATCAACCTGGACTCTGGTTGCATTTGTAGGGCTAAAACCCTCTACCAAACCGACATCATGAATCTGGGGGCCTAAGTTTTCTTCAACAGGGAAAAGTGCCATCGTTATTATCGAAGGCCCCATGTCTGGGAGTCGACGGCCGCCTCTTCAAATTCCACACGGAGCAAGATACCTCGCAGACCCAAGCTGCCACCGACAAGGACCCTGGCTGCCCTTGCAGGGCCAAAACCCTCCTCCAAACTGACATCAAGAAGCCAGGGGGCAGACTTCTCTTTCTCAGAGTAAAGGGACACTTTTCGTGTCCCGGCACTAAGGCACAGTGTTCCCGGATGCCTCCTGAAATTCCGTATGGATCAAGATTCCTCGCAGACCCAAGCTGCCACTGACAAGGACACTGGCTGCCCTTGCAGGGCCAAAACCCTCCTCTAAACTGATATCAAGAAATTGGGGGGCAGAGTTCTTTTTCTCAGTGAAAAGGGATACTTTTTGTATCCCGGCCCGAAGGCACTCTGCTCCCGGACGCCACCTAAAATTCCGTATGGATCAAGATGACTGGCTGACGCAAGCTGCCATCAGCTAGAACTCTGGCTGCAATTGTAGTGCTAAATGCCTCCTAAAAACTGGCATCATGGATTTGGGAGACTGAGATTTCATTCACGTGGATAAGTGCCATCATTTGTATCGTAGGCCCCATATCTGGGAGTCGACAGCCGCCTCTTCAAATTCCGCATGGAGCAAGATCCATCACAGACCCAAGCTGCCACCGAGAAGAACCCTGGCTGCCCTTGCAGGGCCAAAACCTTTCTCCAAACTGACATCAAGAAACTGGGGGGCAGAGTTCTCTTTCTCAGAGAAAACGGACTCTTTATGTGTCACGGCCCGAAGGCACTGTGCTCCCGGACGCCACCTGAAACTCCTTATGCATCAAGGTTATACGCTGACGCAAGCTGCCATCAACCTGGACTATGGCTGCATTTGTAGGGCTAAAACACTCCACCAAACCGACATCATGAATCTTGGGGCCTAAGTTTTCTTTCACGTGGAAAAGTGCCATCGTTTGTATCGTAGGCCCCATGTCTGGGAGTCGAATGCCGCCTCTTCAAATTCCACATGGAGCAAGATCCCTCACAGACCCAAGCTGCCACCGAATAGAGCCCTGGCTGCCCTTGCAGTGCCAAAACCCTCCTCCAAACTGACATCAAGAAAGTGGGGGGCAGAGTTCTCTTTCTCAGAGAAAAGGGACACTTTTTGTATCCCGGACCTAAGGCACTTTGCTCCCGGACGCCACCTGAAATGCCTCACGGATCAAGATCCTTCCCAGACCCAAGCTGCCATCAACTAGAACTCTGGCTGCAATTGTAGGGCTAAATGCCTCCTAAAAACTGGCATCATGGATCTGGGGGACTGAGTTTTCTTTCATGTGGAAAAGCACCATTGTTTTTGTCTAAGGCCCCATGTCTGGGAGTTGACTGCCGCCTCATGAAATTCCGCACGGATTAAGATTCCTCGCAGACCCAAGCTGCCATTGACCAGGACCCTGGCTGCCCTTGCAGGGCCAAAACCCTCCTCCAAACTGACATCAAGAAACTGGGGGGCAGACTTCTCTTTCTCAGAGGAAAGGGACACTTTTTGTGTCCCGGGCCTAAGGCACTGTGCTCCCGTACGCCACCTGAAATTCCGTATGCATCAAGATTATACGCTGATGCAAGCTGCCATCAACCTGGACTATGGCTGCATTTGTAGGGCTAAAACCCTCCATCAAAACGACATCATGAATCTTGGGGCCTAAGTTTTCTTTCACGTGGAAAAGTGCCATCGTTTGTATCGTAGGCCCCATGTCTGGGAGTCGACTGCCGCCTCTTCAAATTCCACATGGAGCAAGATTCCTCACAGACCAAAGCTGCCACCGAATAAAACCCTGGCTGCCCTGGTAGGGCCAAAACCCTCCTCCAAACTGACATCAAGAAAGTGGGGGGCAGAGTTCTCTTTCTCAGAGAAAAGGGACACTTTTTATGTCCTGGCCCGAAGGCACTGTGCTCCGGGACGCCACCTGAAATTCCGCACGGATCAAGATCCTTCCCAGACCCAAGGTGCCATCAACTAGAACTCTGGCTGCAATTGTAGGGCTAAATGCCTCCTAAAAACTGGTATCATGGATCTGGAAGACAGAGTTTTCTTTCACGTGGAAAAGCGCCATTGCTTGTATCGAAGGCCACGTGTCTGGGAGTTGACAGCCGCATGCCGATATTCCGCATGGATTAAGTTTCCTCGCAGACCCAAGCTACCACCGAGAAGGACCCTGGCTGCCCTTGCAGGGCCAAAACCCTCCTCCAAACTGACATCAAGAAACTGGGCGGGGAGAGTTCTCTTTCTCAGAGAAAAGGGACAATTCTGTGTCCCGGCCCTAATGCACTGTGCTCCCCGATGGCTCCTGAAATTCTGAATGGATCAAGATTCCTCGCAGATCCAAGCTGCCACCAAATAGAGTCCTGGCTCCCCTTGCACGGCCAAAACCCTCCTCCAAACTGACATCAAGAAACTGGGGGGCAGAGTTCTCTTTCTCAGAGTAAAGGGACACTTTTTGTGTCCCGGCCCAAAGGCACCGTGCTACCAGACGCCACCTGAAATGCCGCTCGGATCAAGATCCTTCCCAGACCCAAGCTGCCATAAACTAGAACTCTGGCTGCAATTGTAGGGCTAAATGCCTCCGAAAAACTGGCATCATGGATGTGGGGGACTGAGTTTTCTTTCACGTGGAGAAGCGCCAATGTTTGTATCGAAGGCCCCATGTCTGGGAGTTGAGAGCCGCCTCATGAAATTCCACACGAAGCTGGATTCCTCGCAGTCCCAAGCTGCCACCGACAAGGTTCCTTGCTGCCCTTGTAGGGCCAAAACCCTCCTCCAAACTGACATCAAGAAACTGGGGGACTGACATCTCTTGTTCAGAGATAGGGATGCTTTTTTTTTCCTGGCCCTAAGGCAATGTGCTCCCGGATGCCTCCTGAAATTCCGTATGGATCAAGATTCCTCGCAAACCCAAGCTGGCACCAAAAGGACCTCTGGCTGCCCTTGCAGGGCCAAAACCCTCCTCCAAACTGACAGCAAGAATCTGGGGGGCAGACTTCTCTTTCTCAGAGATAAGGGACACTTTTTGTGTCCCGGCCCGAAGGCGCTGTGCTCCCGGGCGCCACCTGAAATTCCGTATGGATCAAGATAATTCACTGACGCAAGCTGCCATCAACCAGGACTCTGGTTGCATTTGTAGGGCTAAAACCCTCCACCAAACCGACAACATGAATCTGGGGGCCTAAGTTTTCTTTCACGTGGCAAAGTGCCATCGTTCGTATCGTAGGCCCCATATCTGGGAGTCGACTGCCGCCTCTTCAAATACCGCACAGAGCAAGATCCCTCACAGACCCAAGCTGCCACCGAATAGAGCCCTGGCTGCCCTTGCAGTGCCAAAACCCTCCTCCAAACTGACATCAAGAAACTGAGGGTCAGAGTTCTCTTTCTCAGAGAAAAGGGACACTTTTTGTGTCCCGGCCCTAAGGCACTGTGCTCCCGGACGCCACCTGAAATGCCGCTCGGATCAAGATCCTTTCCAGACCCAAGGTGCCATCAACTAGAACTCTGGCTGCATTTGTAGGGCTAAATGCCTCCTAAAAACGGGCATCATGGATCTGGGGGACTGAGTTTTCTTTCACGTGGAAAAGCGCCATTGTTTGTATCGAAGGCCCCATATCTGGGAGTTGATAGCCGCCTCATGAAATTCCGCACGTAGCTGGATCCGTCACAGACCCAAGCTGCCACCGACAAGGACATTGACTGCCCTTGTAGGGCCAAAATCCTCCTCCAAACTGACATCAAGAAACCGGGGGGCTGACTTCTCTTTCTCAGAGGAAAGGGACTCTTTTTGTGTCCCGGCCTGAAGGCATTGTGCTCCCGGATGCCAGCTGAAATGCCGCACGCATCAATATCCTTCCCAGACCCAAGCTGCCATCAACTAGAACTCTGGCTGCAATTGTAGGGCTAAATGTCTCCTAAAAACTGGCATCATGGATCTGGGGGACTGAGTATTCTTTCACATGGAAAAGCGCCATTGTTTGTGTCGAAGGCCACCTCTCTGGAAGTTGACAGCCGCATGCTGAAATTCCGCATGGATTAAGTTTCCTCGCAGAGCCAAGCTGCCAATGACAAGGAGACTGACTACCTTTACAGGGCTAAAACCCTCCTCCAAACTGACATCAAGAAAGTGGGGGGCAGAGTTCTCTTTCTCAGAGGAAAGGGAGACTTTTTGTGTCCCGGCCCTAAGGCAGTTTGCTCCCGGATGCCTCCTGATATTCCGTATGGATCAAGATTCCTCGCAGACCCAAGCTGCCACCAAAAAGAGCCCTGGCTGCCCTTGCAAGGCCAAAACCCTCCTCCAAACTGACACCATGAAACTGGGGGGCAGAGTTCTCTTTCTCAGAGAAAAGGACACATTTTGTGTCCCGGCCCGAAGGCACTGTGCTCCCGGACGCCACCTGAAATGCCGCACGGATCAAGATCCCTCCCAGACCCAAGGTGCCATCACCTAGAACTCTGGCTGCAATTGTAGGGCTAAATGCCTCCTAAAAATGGCATCACGGATCTGGGGGACTGAGTTTTCTTTCACGTGGAAAAGCGCCATTGATTTTTTCGAAGGCCACATCTCTGGGAGTTGACAGCAGCTTGAGGAAATTCCGCATGGATTAAGTTTCCTCGCAGACACAAGCTACCACCGACTAGGACTCTGGCTGCCCATGCAGGGAAACAACCCTCCTCCAAACTGACATCAGGAAACTGGGGGGCAGATTTCTCTTTCTCAGAAAAAGGGACACTTTTTGTGTCCCGGCCCTAAGGCACAGTACTTCCGGACGCCACCTGAAATTCCGTATGGATCAAGATTATTCGCTGACACAGGCAGCCATCAACCTGGACTCTGGTTGCATTTGTAGGGCTTAAACCCTCCACCAAACCAACCTCATGAATCTGGGGGGCAGAGTTCTCTTTCGCAGAGAAAAGGGACACTTTTTGTGTCCCGGCCCTAAGGCACTGTTCTCCCTGCTGCCTGCTGAAATTTCTCATGGATCAAGATTACTGGCAGACCCAAGCTGCCACCGACCAGGACGCTGGATGCCCTTGCAGGGCCAAAACCCTCCTCCAAACTGACATCAAGAAAGTGGGGGGCAGAGTTCTCTTTCTCAGAGGAAAGGGAGACATTTTGTATCTCGGCCCTAAGACACTGTTCTCCCTGCTGCCTGCTGAAATTTCTCATGGATCAAGATTCCTCGCAGACCCAAGCTGCCACTGACAAGGACCCTGGCTACCTTTGCAGGGCCAAAACCCTCCTCCAAACTGACATCAAGAAAGTGGGGGGCAGAGTTCTCTTTCTCAGAGGAAAGGGAGACTTTTGTGTCCCGGCCCTAAGGCACTCTGCTCCCGGATGCCTCCAGAAATTCCGTATGGATCAAGATCCATCACAGACCCAAGCTGCCATTGACAAGGACGCTGGCTGGCCTTTGCAGGGCCAAAACCTCCTCCATAACTGACATCAAGAAAGTGGGGGGTAGAGTTCTCTTCCCAGAGAAAAGGGACACTATTTGTGTCGCGCGGCCCCTAAGGCACTGTCTCCCTGCTGCCTGCTTGAAATTCCGCATATGGTATCAAGAATTTCCTCGCAGACCCAAGCTGCCACCGACAAGGACCCTGGCTGCCCTTGCAGGGCCAAAACCCTCCTCCAAACTGACATCAAGAAACTGGGGGACAGAGTTCTCTTTCTCAGAGAAAAGGGACACTTCTGGTGCCGTGGCCCTAAGGGGGCCTGTGCTCCGGGACGCCACCTGAAATTCCGTATGGATCAAGATCCTTCCCAGACCCAAGCTGCCATCAACTAGAACTCTGGCTGCAATTGTAGGGCTAAATGCCTCCTAAAACTGGCATCGTGGATCTGGGAGATTGAGTTTTCTTTCACGTGGAAAAGTGCCATAATTTGTATCGTAGGCCCCATGTCTGGGAGTCGACAGCGCGCCCTTCAAATTCCCTATGGATCAAGATCCCTCGCAGACCAAAGCTGCCACCAACAAGGACCCTGGCTTGCCTTGCAGGGCCAAAACCCTCCTCCAAACTGACATCAAGAAACTGGGGGGCAGAGTTCTCTTTCTCAGAGAAAAGGGACACTTTTTGTGTCCCGGCCCTAAGGCACTATGCTTCCTGCTGCTGCTGAAATTCCGCATGGATCAAGATTCCTCGCAGACCCAAGCTGCCATCAACCAGGACTCTGGTTGCATTTGTAGGGCCAAAACCCTCCTCCAAACTGACATAAGAAACTGGGGGGCAGAGTTCTCTTTCTCAGAGAAAAGGGACTCTTCTGTGTCCGGCCCTAAGGCACTGTTCTCCCTGCTGCCTGCTGAAATTCCGCATGGATCAAGATTCCTCGCAGACCCAAGCTGCCACCGACAAGGACCCACGCTGCCCTTGCAGGGCCAAAACTTTCCTCCAAACTGACATCAAGAAAGTGGGGGGCAGAGTTCTCTTTCCCAGAGAAAAGGGACACTTTTTGTGTCCCAGCCCTAAGGCACTGTGGCCCGGACGCCACCTGAAATTCCGTAGGGATCAAGATTACTGGCAGACGCATGCTGCTGTCAACTAGAACGCTGGCTGCAATTGCAGGGCTAAATGTCTCCTAAAAACTGGCATCATGGATTTGGGAGACTGAGTTTTCTTTCACGTGCATAAGTGCCATCATTTGTATCGAAGGCCCCATGCCTGGGAGTTGACAGCCCCATGCTGAAATTTCGCATGGATCAAGATTCCTCGCAGACCCAAGCTACCACCGACAAGGACCCCGGCTGCCCTTGCAGGGCAAAAACCCTCGTCCAAACTGTCATCAAGAAAGTGGCGGCAGAGTTTTCTTTCTCAGAGAAAGGGGACACTTTTTGTGTCCCGGCCCTAAGAAACTCTTCGCCTGACTGCCTGCTGAAAGTTCGCACGTCAAGATTCTCGCAGACCCAGCTGCCACAGAAGGACCCTGTCCCTTCAAGGCCAAAAACCCTCCTCCCAAAACTGAACATCAAGAAATGGGGAGCAGAGTTCCCATTTCCGAGAAAAGGACACTTGTGTTGCTCCCAGCCCTAAGGCACTATTCTCCCGACGCGCCTGAAATTCCATATGGATCAAGATCCTTCCCAGACCCCAGCTGCCATCAACTAGAACTCTGGCTGCAATTGTAGGGCTAAATGCCTCCTAAAAACTGGCATCGTGGATCTGGGATACTGAGCTTTCTTTCATGTGGAAAAGTGCCATCATTTGTATCGTGGGACCCATGTCTGGGAGTCGACAGCCGCCTCTTCAAATTCCGCATGGAGCAAGATCCCTCACAGACCCAAGCTGCCACAGAGAAGGACCCTGGCTGCCCTTGCAGGGCCAAAACCCTCCTCCAAACTGACATCAAGAAAGTGGGGGGCAGAGTTCTCTTTCTCAGAGAAAAGGGACACTTTTTGTTTCCCGGCCCGAAGGCACTGTGCTCCCGAATGCCACCTGAAATTCCGTATGGATCAAGATTACTGGCTGACGTAAGCTGCCATCAACTAGAACTCTGGCTGCAATTGTAGGGCTAAATGCCTCCTAAAAACTGGCATCATGGACCTGGGAGACTGAGCTTTCTTTCACGTGGAAAAGTGCCATCATTTGTATCGTAGGCCCCATGTCTGGGAGTCGACAGCCGCCTCTTCAAATTCCGCATGGAGCAAGATGCATCACATTGCAAAGCAGCCACCGACAAAAACCCTGGCTGCCCTTGCAGGGCCAAAACCCTCCTCCAAACTGACATCAAGAAAGTGGGGGGCAGAGTTCTCTTTCTCAGAGAAAAGGAACATTTTTTGTGTCCTGGCCCTAAGGCACTGTTCTCCCTCCTGCCTGCTGAAATTCCGCATGGATCAAGATTCCTCGCAGACCCAAGGTGCCACCGACAAGGACCCTGGCTGCCCTTGCAGGGGCAAAACCCTCCTCCAAACTGACATCAAGAAAGTGGGGGGCAGAGTTCTCTTTCTCAGAGAAAAGGGACACTTTTTGTGTCCCGGCCGTAAGGCACTGTGCTCCCCGACGCCACCTGAAATTCTGTTTGGATCAAAATAATTCGCTGACGCAAGCTGCCATCAACCAGGAGTCTGGTTGCATTTGTAGGGCTAAAATCCTCCACCAAACTGACATCATGAATTTCGTGCCTAAGTTTTCTTTCACGTGGATAAGTGCCATCATTTGTATCGTAGGCCCCATGTCTGGGAATCAATTGCCGCCTCTTCAAATTCCGCATGGAGCAAGATCCCTCAAAGACCCAAGCTGCCACCGACAAGGACCCTGGCTGCCCTTGCAGGGCCAAAATCCTCCTCCAAACTGACTTTAAGAAACTGGGGGACAGAGTTCTCTTTCTCAGAGAAAAGGGACACTTTTTGTGTCCCGGCCCTAAGGCACTGTGCTCCCTGCTGCCTCCTAAAATTCCGTATGGATCAAGATTCCTCGCAGACCCAAGCTTCCACCGACAGGGACCCTGGCTGCCCTTGCAGGGCCAAAACCTCCTCCAAACTGACATCAAGAAACTGGGGGGCAGAGTTCTCTTTCTCAGAGAAAAGGGACACTTTTTGTGTCCCAGCCCTAAGGCACTGTTCGCCCTGCTGCCTGCTGAAATTTCGCATGGGTCAAGATAACTCGTAGACCCAAGCTGCCACCGAGAAGGACCCTGGCTGCCCTTGGAAGGCAAAAACCCTCCTCCAAACTGACATCAAGAAACTGGGGGGCAGAGTTCCCTTTCTCCGAGAAAAGGGACACTTTTTGTGTCCCAGCCGTAAGGCTCTATTCTCCCGGACGCCACCTGAAATTCCATATGGATCAAGATCCTTCCCAGACCCAAGCTGCCATCAACTAGAACTCTGTCTGCAATTGTAGGGCTAAATGCCTCCTAAAAACTGGCATCGTGGACCTGGGAGACTGAGCTTTCTTTCACGTGGAAAAGTGCCATCATTTGTATCGTAGGCCCCATGTCTGGGAGTCGACAGCCGCCTCTTCAAATTCGGCATGGAGCAAGATCCCTCACAGACCTAAGCAGCCACCGACAAGGACCCTGGCTGCCCTTGCAGGGCCAAAACCCTCCTCCAAACTGACATCAAGAAAGTGGGGGGCAGAGTTCTCTTTCTCAGAGAAAAGGGACACTTTTTGTGTCCCGGCCCTAAGGCACTGTGCTCCCGAATGCCTGCTTCAAATTCCGCATGGATTAAGATTCCTCGCAGACCCAAGCTGCCACCGAGAAGGACGCTGGCTGCCCTTGTAGGGCCAAAACCCTCCTCCAAACTGACATCAGGAAACTGGGGGGCAGAGTTCTCTTTCTCACAGAAAAGGGACACTTTTTGTGTCCCGGCCCTAAGGCACTGTGCTTCCGGATGCCTGCTGAAATTCCGCATGGATCAAGATTCCTCGCAGACCCAAGCTGCCACCGACAAGGACCCTGGCTGTCCTTGCAGGGCCAAAACCCTCCTCCAAACTGACATAAGAAACTGGGGGGCAGAGTTCTCTTTCTCAGAGAAAAGGGACACTTGTTGTGTCTCAGCCCTAAGGCAGTGTTCGCCCTGCTGCCTGCTGAAATTTCGCATGGGTCAAGATTCCACGCAGACCCCAGCTGCCACCGAGAAGGACCCTGGCTGCCCTTGGAAAGCCAAAACCCTCCTCCAAACTGACGTCAGGAAACTGGGGGGCAGAGTTCTCTTTCTCAGAGAAAAAGGACACTTTTTTATTTCCCAGCCCGAAGGCACTGTGCTCCTGGATGTCTCCTGAAATTCCGCATGGATCAAGATTCCTCGCAGACCCAAGCTACCACCGCGAAGGAGCCTGGCTGCCTTTGCAGGGCCAAAAGACATCAAGAAAGTGGGGGGCACTCTTTCTCAGAGAAAAGGGACACTTTTTGTGTCCCGGCCGTAAGGCACTGCTCTCCCGGAGGCCTCATGCAAATTCCGCATGGAGCAAGATCCCTCACAGACGCAAGCTGCCATCAACTAGAACTCTGGCTGCAATTGTAGGGCTACATGCCTCCTAAAATCTGGCATCTGGATCTGGGGGACTGAGTTTTCTTTCACATGGAAAAGCGCCATTGTTTGTATCGCAGGCCCCATGTCTGGGAGTCGACAGCCGCCTCTTCAAATTCCGCATGGAGCAAGATCCCTCACAGACCCAAGCTGCCACCGACTAGGACCCTGGCTGCCCTTGCAGGGCCAAAACCCTCTTCCAAAATGACATCAAGAAAGTGGGGGGCAGAGTTCTCTTTCTCAGAGAAAAGGGACACTTTTTGTGTCCCGGCCCTAAGGCACTGTTCTCCCTGCTGCCTGCTGAAATGCCGCATGGATTAAGATTCCTCGCAGACCCAAGCTGCCACTGAAAAAGACCCTGGCTGCCCTTGCAGGGCCAAAACCCTCCTCCAAACTGACATCAAGAGACTTGGGGGCAGAGTTCTCTTTCTCAGAGAAAAGGGACACTTTTTGCGTCCCAGCCCTAAGGCACTCTGCTCCCGGACGCCACCTAAAATTCCGTATGGATCAAGATTATTCGCTGACGCAAGCTGCCATCAACTAGAACTCTGGCTGCAATTGCAGGGCTAAATGCCTCCTAAAAACTGGCATCATGGATTTGGGAGACTGAGATTTCTTTCACGTGGAAAATTGCCATCATTTGTATCGAAGGCCCCATTTCTGGGAGTTGACAGCCCCATGCTGAAATACCGCATGGATTAAGATTCCTCGAAGACCCAAGCTGCCACCGACAAGGACCCTGGCTGCCTTTGCAGGGCCAAAACCCTCCACCAAACTGACGTCAGGAAACTGGGGGGCAGAGTTCTCTTTCTCAGAGAAAAGGGACACTTTTTGTGTCCCGGCCCGAAGGCACTGTGCTCCCGGCTGCCTGCTGAAATTCCGCATGGATTAAGATTCCTCGCTAACCCAAGCTGCTACCGACAAGGACCCTGGCTGCCTTTGCAGGGCCAAAACCCACCTCCAAACTGACATCAAGAAACTGGGGGGCAGAGTTCTCTTTCTCAGAGAAAAGGGACACTTTTTGTGTCCCGGGCCTAAGGCACTGTGCTCCCTGCTGCCTCCTGAAATTCCGTATGGATCAAGATTCCTCGCAGACCCAAGCTGCCACCAAGAAGGATCCTGGCTGCCCTTGCAGGGCCAAAACCCTCCTCCAAACTGACATCAAGAAAGTGGGGGGCAGAGTTCTCTTTCCCAGAGAAAAGGGAAACTTTTTGTGTCCCGGCCCTAAGGCACTGTTCTCCCTGCTGCGTGCTTCAAATTCCGCATGGATTAAGATTCCTCGCAGACCCAAGCTGCCACCGAGAAGGACCCTGGCTGCCCTTGCAGGGCCAAAACCCTCCTCCAAACTGACATCAAGAAAGTGGGGGGCAGAGTTCTCTTTCTCAGAGAAAAGGGACACTTTTTGTGTCCCGACCGTAAGGCACTGTGCTCCCTGACGCCACCTGAAATTCTGTTTGGATCAAAATAATTCGCTGACGCAAGCTGCCATCAACCAGGAGTCTGGTTGCATTTGTAGGGCTAAAATCCTCCACCAAACTGACATCATGAATTTCGTGCCTAAGTTTTCTTTCACGTGGATAAGTGCCATCATTTGTATCGTAGGCCCCATGTCTGGGAATCAATTGCCGCCTCTTCAAATTCCGCATGGAGCAAGATCCCTCAAAGACCCAAGCTGCCACCGACAAGGACCCTGGCTGCCCTTGCAGGGCCAAAACCTCCTCCCAAACTTACGTCAGGAAACTGGGAGGCCAGATTTCTCTTTCTCACAGAAAAGAAAAAAAAAAAAAAAAAAAAAAAAAAAAAAAAAAAAAAACGGGACAACTTTGTGGTCCCAGCCCTTAAGGCACTGTGCTCCTGGATGCCTCCTGAAATTCCGCATGGATCAAGATCCATCACAGACCCAAGCTGCCACCGACAAGGACCCTGGCTGCCCTTGCAGGGCCAAAACCCCTCTCCAAACTGACATCAAGAAAGTGGGGGGCAGAGTTCTCTTTCTCAGAGAAAAGGGACACTTTTTGTGTCCCGGCCCCATAGGCACTGTTCGCCCTGCTGCCTGCTGAAATTTCGCATAGGTCAAGATACCTCGTAGACCCAAGCTGCCACCGAGGAGGATCCTGGCTGCCCTTGGAAGGCAAAAACCCTTCTCCAAACTGACGTCAAGAAAGTGGGGGGCAGAGTTCCCTTTCTCCGAGAAAAGGGACACTTTTTGTGTCCCAGCCGTAAGGCTCTATTCTCCCGGACGCCACCTGAAATTCCATATGGATCAAGATCCTTCCCAGACCCAAGCTGCCATCAACTAGAACTCTGTCTGCAATTGTAGGGCTAAATGCCTCTTAAAAACTGGCATCGTGGACCTGGGAGACTGAGCTTTCTTTCACGTGGAAAAGTGCCATCATTTGTATCGTAGGCCCCATGTCTGGGAGTCGACAGCCGCCTCTTCAAATTCGGCATGGAGCAAGATCCCTCACAGATCCAAGCTGCCACCGACAAGAACCCTAGCTGCCCTTGCAGGACCAGAAACCTCCTCCAAACTGCATCAAGAAAGTGGAGGGCAGGGTTCTCTTTCTCAGAGAAAAGGAACATCTGTTGTGTCCCGGCCCTAAGGCACTTTGCTCCCGGACGCCACCTGAAATTTTATATGGATCAAGATTACTGGCTGACGCAAGCTGCCATCAACCAGGACTCTGGTCGCATTTGTAGGGCTAAAATCCTCAACCAAACCGACATCATGAGTTTCGGGCCTAAGTTTTCTTTCACGTGGATAAGTGCCATCATTTGTATCGTAGGCCCCATGTCTGGGAATCAACTGCCGTCTCTTCAAATTCCGCATGGAGCAAGATCCCTCACAGACCCAAGCTGCCACCGACAAGGACCCTGGCTGCCCTTGCCGGGCCAAAACCCTCCTCCAATATGACATCAAGAAAGTGGGGGGCAGAGTTCTCTTTCTCAGAGAAAAGGGACACTATTTGTATCCCGGCCCGAATGCACTGTTCTCCCTGCTGCCTGCTGAAATTCCGCATGGATCAAGATTCCTCGCAGACCCAAGCTGCCACTGACAAGGACCCTGGCTGTCCTTGCAGGGCCAAAACCCTCCTCCAAACTGACATCAAGAAAGAGGGGGGCAGAGGTCCCTTTCTCAGAGAAAAGAGACACTTTTTGTGTCCCGGCCCTAAGGCACTCTGCTCCCGGACGCCACCTGAAATTCCGTATGGATCAAGATTACTGGCTGACGCAAGCTGCCATAAACTAGAACTCTGTCTGCAATTGCAGGGCTAAATGCCTCCTTAAAACTGGCATCATGGATTTGGGAGACTGAGTTTTCTTTCACGTGGAAATGTGCCATCATTTGTATCGAAGGCCCCATGTCTCTGAGTTGACAGCCGCATGCTGAAATTCCGCATGGATTAAGATACCTCGCAGACCCAAGCTGCCACCGACAATGACCCTTGCTGCCCTTGCGGGGCCAAAACCCTCCTCCAAACTGACATCAAGAAAGTGGGGGGCAGAGTTCTCTTTCTCAGAGAAAAGGGACACTTTTTGTGTCCCGGCCCTAAGGCACTGTGCTCCCTGCTGCCTCCTGAAATTCTGTATCGATCAAGATCCATCGCAGACACAAGCCGCCACCGACAAGGACCCTGGCTGCCTGCAGGGCCAAAAAAACCCTCCTCCAAAACTGACATCAAGAAAAGTGGGGGCAGAGTTCTCTCTCAGAGAAAAGTGACAGCTTATTTGTGTCCCGCGCCTAAGGCACTGTGCTCCCGGACGCCACCTGAAATTCCGTATGGATTCAGAATTACTGGCAGACGCACTACAATCCAACTAGAACTCTGCTGCAATTGTAGGGCTAAATGCCTCCTAAAAAACTGTGGCATCATGGCATTTGGAGACATGAGTTTCGTTCCACGTGATAAGGGCCATCATTTGTATCGTAGGCCCCATGTCTGGGAATCAACTGCCTCCTCTTCAAATTCCCATGGAGCAGATTGATTCACAGACCCAAGCTTACCACGCCGGAAGGACCCTTGGCTGCCTTTGCAGGGCCAAAACCCTCCTCCAAACTGACATCAAGAAACTGGGGGGCAGAGTTCTCTTTCTCAGAGGAAAGGGACACATTCGTGTTTCGGCCCGAAGGCACTGTGCTTCTTGCTGCCTCCTGAAATTCCGCATAGACCAAGATTTCTCGCTGACCCAAGATACCACCGACAAGGACCTTGGCTGCCCTTGCAGGGCCAAAACCCTCCTCCAAACTGACATCAAGAAAGTGGGGGGCAGAGTTCCCTTTCTCATAGAAAAGGAACACTATTTCTATCCCAGCCCTAAGGCACTATGCTCCCGGATGCCTCCTGAAATTCTGTATGGATCAAGATCCCTCACAGACCCAAGCTGTCACCGACAAGGACCCTGGCTGCCTCTGCAGAGCCAAAACCCTCCTCCAAACTGACATCAAGAAAGTGGGAGGCAGAGTTCTCTTTCCCAGAAAAAAGAGACACTTTTGGTGTCCTGGCCCGAAGGCACTGTTCTCCCTGTTGAATGCTGAAATTCCGCATGGATCAAGAATCTTCACAGACCCAAGCTGCCATCGACAAGGACCCTGGCTGCCCTTGCAGGGCCAAAACCCTCCTCCAAACTGACATCAAGAAAGTGGGGGCAGAGTTCCCTTACTCAGAGAAAAGGGACACTTTTTGTGTCCCAGCCCTAAGGCAATGTTCTCCCTGCTGCCTGCTGAAATTCCGTATGGATCAAGATTCCTGGCTGACGCAAGCTGCCACCGACAAGGACGCTGCGGCTGCCCTTTCAAGGCCAAAAAACCCTCCTCCAAAAACTTGACAATTCAATTAGAGGGGCAGAGTTCCCTTTCTCAGAGAAAAGGGACACTTTTTGTGTCCCGGCCCTAAAGCACTGTTCTCCCGGACGCCACCTGAAATTCCGTATGGATGTGGATCCTTCCCAGACCCAAGCTGCCATCAACTAGAACTCTGGCTGCAATTGTAGGGCTAAATGCCTCCTAAAAACTGGCATCATGGATTTGGGAGACTGAGTTTTCTTTCACGTGGATAAGTGCCATCATTTGTATCGTAGGCCCCATGTCTGGGAATCAACTGCCTCCTCTTCAAATTCCGCATGGAGCAAGATCCACCACAGACACAAGCTACCACCGCGAAGGACCCTTGCTGCCCTTGCAGGGCCAAAACCCTCCTCCAAACTGACATCAAGAAATTGGGGGGCAGAGTTCTCTTTCTCAGAGAAAAGGGACACATTTTGTATCCCGGCCCTAAGGCACTGTTCTCCCTGCTGCCTGCTTAAATTCCGCATGGATCAAGATTCCCCGCAGACACAAGCTGCCACCGACTAGGACCCTGGCTGCCCTTGCAGGGCCAAAACCCTCCTCCAAACTTACGTCAGGATACTGGGGGGCAGAGTTCTCTTTCTCAGAGGAAAGGGACACATTCGTGTTTCGGCCCGAAGGCACTGTGCTTCTTGCTGCCTCCTGAAATTCCGCATAGATCAAGATTTCTCGCTGACCAAAGATACCACCGACAAGGACCCTGGCTGCCCTTGCAGGGCCAAAACCCTCCTCCAAACTGACATCAAGAAAGTGTGGGGCAGAGTTCCCTTTCTCAGAGAAAAGGGACACTTTTGCGTTGTCGCTGGCCCAAAGGCACTGTTCTCCCTGCTGCCTGCTGAAATTCCGATGGATCAAGATTCCTCGCAGACCCAAGCTGCCACCGACAAGGACCCTGGCTGCCCTTGCAGGTCCAAAACCCTCCTCCAAACTGACATCAAGAAAGTGGGGGGCAGAGTTCTCTTTCTCAGAGAAAAGGGACACTTTTTGTGTCCCGGCCCTAAGGCACTGTGCTCCGGACGCCACCTGAAATTCCGTATGGATCAAGATTATTCGCTGACGCAAGCTGCCATCAACCAGGACTCTGGTTGCATTTGTAGGGCTAAAACCCTCCACCAAACCGACATCATGAATCTGGGGGCCTAAGTTTTCTTTCACGTGGAAAAGTGCCATCATTTGTATCGTAGGCCCCATGTCTGGGAGTCGACTGCCGCCTCTTCAAATTCCGCATGGAGCAAGATCCCTCGCAGAATCAAGCTGCCACCAACAAGGACCCTGGCTGCCCTTGCAGGGCCAAAACCCTCCTCCAAACTGACATCAAGAAACTGGGGGGCAGAGTTCTCTTTCTCAGAGAAAAGGGACACTTTTTGTGTCCCGGCCCTAAGGCACTGTGCTCCCGGTGATGCCGTTTGGTTTCTGCCTTTTTTCCTTTATATGTTCTCTGTACTCTCTGCACATATTTTTCTGGCTCTGTAGCCTACTATATTAATAGCTAGTTTTTCCAGTACCTTTCCATAGCCTTTCCCTAAGCAGAAAGACAAAACAAATTCCAGAGCTCCAAGCCCCAGGGGGTTGCAAGGCCCTGTCCTATCTCTGTTCTTCCTGGGACCCAAGGCCGAGAACAACTCTGAGGTACATTTTCACATAAGCAGAGTGGTGCCAGTGCTGAGAGGGGCTCATGGGAAGGGGCTGGACCTGAGGGGGAATTGAATCACACTTGTTCTCCTTATTGGTGCTCTTAATCAATTATAGCACTTCCTAAAAGCTATAACATGTACCCCACCCTTTGAGGCTGGGGTTTTATGACCTTCCATAACTGCTCCTGGAAGACCTTTCAAAATAAAGATCCCCTTATACAATTTTGCTAAAATGATTCCCAGTTTCTTCCAGGCTGTAGAAAGGGCACAGTTATTTTGTGGTGACACCCAGAGTTGGGGATTACTGAGAACCTGGTACCCTCCCTGACCTGAAACATCCTGCATGAATTCCTTCCCGATGCAATCTAAGAATTCTGCCATGGCCTGAGGTCGAGACACCATGGTTCCAAGATCCCACAGGAGGTAGTATAAAGGTGGTTCTTTTCGTTGTGTAGTGTGTAGTTTGTATGTGTGTGTATTGTTTATGTATTGTGTATCTGTTTAAAGTCAGTAATTGTTAGCCATCCCAGGACAACCTGGCGTGGTGGTGAGAAAATTTGCTTTTGAAATCATTTCTCCAAGTTTTTCCTGTTGCCGATTTTCCAACCTGCCCCAGAGATCGGCTGGTGGGGAGGAGGCGGGTGTGTGATCTCGGCTGAGATTGTTCACTGGTATAGAAAAGCAAATCACAGTGCTAAAGTTTATTTCATGTTTAGCACATGCGAGTTTTGAATTGAAAGCTGGCCTGGAGACATCTGGGCATGGAGCGGCCGGGGGAGGCCTGGTCTGCTTCTTGGTAGGAGGTGGGGGATGGGCCCCGCTTCCTACAGGTTTGTGGAGCGGCTGGGTGTCCAGCCTGCTCCTTGGTGGGAGGCTGGGGAGATATTCCCACTTCCTATAGGTTTGTGGAGCGGCTGGGTGTCCAGCCTGCTCCTTGGTGGGAGGCTGGGGAGAGATTCCCACTTCCTACAGGTTTGTGGAGCGGCTGGGTGTCCAGCCTGCTCCTTAGTGGGAGGC
>JAVTVJ010004201.1:0-14858 GCA_034509425.1 Eopsaltria australis
AAAGTTTTTTTCCAAGATTTTAAGGCCAGGGGGACTCCCGGACTCCCGGGACGGCTCCGCGAGCAGGGCGGTCACTCCCCTGTGATAGAGAGGGGCACCAGCCGCTCTGAGAGGGGCGGAGGTGACTCCTGCCATTGCCCTGGTGACGGCCGGGAGATGCGTGGGGGAGCGGTCCCAGGAAGTGAACCGGGACCGGGGCCGCCGCTGCACTGCTTCAGCCATGCTCTGGCGGAGGGGGGGCCGCCGCTGCGCAGCCACGGCCCGGCTCACTCGCTGCCCCTGGGCCCCGCCCGTACCGGCCCGGAGCGGGCCGGGAGTGTGAGATCTAAGGGAAGGAACGGCCCTATCGCACTTTCCACAGTAACGAGTTTTATTTTAGAGACACCCGAGAGCCGCTGTGAGCAGCAGCACGGGCCAAGCGCGGGCGAGCCAGGGGTGCCCCTGGGCGGGGGTGCCCGCATGCCGTGCCCGTCCCCGGCCGTGTGGGGGCAGTGAGCGCTCTTTGCTCTGGTAGGCACTCAAAAGAGAAACACCGGCTCCAAAGAACAAGAAGCCGTTTTTAGGCTCCCTTAAAGCATGCTATAAGTAAGCAGTCCTGTGTTAACAAATATCTTAGGATGGTTTACTGAGTTAAATTTGAAAAAGACCTTCTCCTGTATCCCTGTGAGTAAAAAAGACTAAGGACTCTTTACTATTATGTAAAAGAATCCTGAAACTGGAGAACTAGGGCAGTCAGCAACTGAAAATTGCTGCATCCAACCAGCAGCCAAGAATTGATACATCCAACAGTTGCATGCAACCCATTGTAAGTTTGTTCTGTGAACATGGAAGACATGGACCCTATGCCATGCTACTGAAACTAGATAATGTTATTCTGAAAACATTTGCTGTCAATCCTAGTATGTCTCTGTTCCCAGCACTAACTGATAATGTATCTAATTTTGACTGTTTGCAGACCATGGAAGAAGCCTATTCCAGCAGAGCAGACCTGAAGGATGTACCAGACTGGGAGCTGCATGCAGATGAGAGCAGCTTCATGCGAGATGGCAAACAAAAGACAGGTTATGCAGTGACAACCATGAACCAGGTAACCATGAGAAAAGTGTTGCCATCAAATGTACCATCACAAAAAGCTGAACTGATTATATCAATGAAAGATCTAGAACTGAGCAAAGTCATCTGGAAGGAAGGAAGGAAGGAAGGAAGGAAGGAAGGAAGGAAGACTAGCAACTATTCAAGCCTGGAGACTGAGTCTATATTGAATGGAGGGACAGTAACCTTACGAGCTGAGTGGAAAGGGTCATTCCAAGTCCTGACTACCCTCACCAAATCCAAAGCTGCTGGCAGAGAGCCTTGAATTCACTGCTCCAGAGTTAAGAAGACATCTGCTCCATAGACAACCAGAAAACAGAGACTGATACAAATTGGGATGATATGATTTAAACTGTTCTTTTGTACCTCTTATCTGTACAGTTGGTAACCATGATTCAAATTTGGTCCTAAAATTTGCATGTAGCTCTAGTCCAAAATGTATCCAAAAACTCTTCATAAGGACAACTTGTCAAAGTGGTATTGGATATGAGAATCTGGCCTGGTAAGTTTTGCCCCAAGATAAAGATTGGGCCTGTGCCCATGGGGCTGTGATTCCAAATGTAATGTTTAATCATATTAAGGGCTGTTGACAAAACAAAATCGCTCTTAATTTCCTACTAGCCACAAAATCATTAATACTGGTTGTTGTTCTTATGCAGATCCGAGTGAAAATTTTTTTAGAAATTTGGTTGAAATTTAAAAGCAAACTCAAATTCTACACCAAGTAACTCTCAAAAAAGCCTACTGAACCTTGAATATCTTCAGTACACTCACTTCATGGTTACCAAACTGAACCTAGATAAAAGAAATGTTCATAGTAGCTGTAGTTAAAATTAGCATCTGTATCACAACTAGTGGGATAGCCAGTTGTATAAACCAGAGGTATGGTTAAATGCAGAGTAGAGACTAGACAAGATGGAGTCTTGTTAGTCTCTAAAAAAGGGGGGAATTATGCCGTTTGGTTTCTGCCTTTTTTCTTTTATATGTTCTCTGTACTCTTTGCACATATATTTGTAGCTCTGTAGCCTACTGTATTAATAGCTAGTTTTTCCAGTACTTTTCCATGGCCTTTCCCTAAGCAGAAAGACAAAACAAATTCCAGAGCTCCAAGCCCCAGGGGGGTGCAAGGCCCTGTCCTATCTTGGTTCTTCCTGGGAACCAAGGCCGATGTCTTAGGTTACAATGGTATGTATTCTATCACCATCTTCGTGGGATGTTGGGGCCGGGCGTGGCAGTGTTCCTGATGGCTGCAGAATGGTTTGCTAATGGGCCAGTCGTTGGGGCCGGATGGGCACTTCACTCACCCCAAACATTGCAGATAGTAGCTCATCATCCCATTGTGAGATGCCCCGCCCAGGGGGAGGAACCAATGTATCCCGATCTGCATAGAAACTGAGATTTGAAGCACTATAGGCAGCTTTTTCCACGGGATTCCCAGAGGAAGACCAGACCCTTCTACACCACCACTGGACCTTCAGAGGAGAACTACACCTTTCTCAGGATCATTGCTTCAACAGAACCGCATCTATCACTCCCAAAGGACTGCAACCACCTTCTAAGTGGACTACTACCAACACCCTGACCGACAGGGTGTCAGGCTGTATTCTGACTCTGTCAGTGGTTTCTTTTTTTTTTCTTTTTTTTTTTGTATTACTACATTTTTCCTATTAAATTGTAGTTCTGACTTTGAGCCTCTCACTGATTTGCTTTCAAACTACCACAGCCGAGAACAACTCTGAGGTACATTTTCATAAACAAAGTACAGCCGGTGCTGAGAGGGGGGCTCCAGAGAAGGGGCTGGACCTGGGGGGGAATTGAATCACCACTTGTTCTCCTTATTGGTGCTTTTAATCAATTATGCTAATTTCCTAAACGCTATAAATATGTACTCACCCCTGGAGGGGGTGGGCTTTTATGGACACCTTTCCATAACTGCTCCTGAAGACTTTCAAAATAAAGATCCCCTTTTATATTACCTCCTTGCTAAAATGATCTCAAGTTTCTTTTCCAGGCTGGGGGAAAAGGCAACAGTATAAACAAAAGAGACTTCTCTCCGCAAATTAACTGAAACAAGAACTATTTCTGAGGTGGTAAACTGACTGGAGGTTGAAGTGTTGTCTTTTGTATGTTGTCAGGAAGAAAGAAATGGAGAGGTGGGGGGAGGAGGGGTGGTCTGAGGAGTTTGTTCTGGTTCTTCTTGTTTTTCTTCTCTTTTCCTCTTTTTCTTAGGTGTATTACTAAACTTTCTTTATACTTTATAAAGTTTGAGCCTGCTTTGACTACTCCTAATGCTCATCTCACAGCAAACATCAGGTAAATTTTGGCAAGTGTGCTGGCATTTGGCCAGAACCTTGAATACGCGAACTGAAAACCACTAGAATGGCAAAGCTAGGGCCCTCCCAATACACCATCTTCACCGCAACAATTAATACCAACGACAACCGAGAGAGTGGATTCCATAGCCGCCAAACTCAGGAATTATGATAGTATGATCCGTGGCCCAATACAGGCTCAGGTCTCCGCTGTGGACAAGGACCTCAGAGAGGAGATGAGGGAGGTGAGGGAGGAGATGAGGATGATGAGTGCGGCACCAGTGCGAGTCACAGGCTCCGAAGTCAGAGCCCAACACCCCCAGGCTAGGGAGAGAGGACACACCCCACGATCTGAGCTGTGGTTTTTCCTGTGTGACCATGGGGAAGACATGAGAAAGTGGGATAGGAAACCCACTTCTGCCCTGGGAGCACGGATACAGCAACTCATGGAGGGAAACACTAACCGAAGTGGGGCGTCTACTAAAGTGAAGGTTGCCTCGGCCTCCCGTGACCACGATGCCAGATATCACAGAAGGGAGGACGATCTGTCGGATCCCCTTGAGGGAACCTCTACTATGTATGCCCAGGAAAGAAATGACAACCAGAGCTAGAGGGGCCCTGCCTCTAGCCAGGAAGAGGCACGGGAAAACCGGGTCTTTTGGACAGTGTGGATCCGATGGCCTGGCACATCAGAGCCACAAAAATATGAAGCGTTAGTTGATACTGGTGCGCAGTGTACCTTAATACCATTGGGACATGTGGAGGCAGAACCTGTTTCTATTGCCGGGGTGACAGGGGGATGGCAGCAATTAACCTTGTTGGAAGCCAAGGTGAGCCTGACCAGGAAGGAGAGGCAGAAACACCCCATTGTGACTGGTCCAGAGGCCCCATGTATTCTGGGCATAGACTTCCTCCGGAATGGCTATTACAAAGACCCAAATGGACTCAAGTGGGCTTTCGGAATAGAGGCTATGGAGGCAGAGGGCATCAGGCAACTGAACACCTTGCATAGGCTATCGGAAAATCCAACTGCAGTGGGACTCCTGAAGGTGAAAGAGCAACAAGCGCCAATTGCCACCTCGA
The DNA here is from genome assembly GCA_034509425.1 of Eopsaltria australis. Classification (NCBI taxonomy): domain Eukaryota; kingdom Metazoa; phylum Chordata; class Aves; order Passeriformes; family Petroicidae; genus Eopsaltria; species Eopsaltria australis. The sequence goes on from JAVTVJ010004201.1 coordinate 4,488, forward strand.
CAGTGTACCGCCGGCAGTACCGGACGAATCTAGATGCCGTGATCCCCATCCACAAGATGATCCGCAACCTGGAAAGCCAAGGAGTGGTCAGTAAAGCCCACTCACCTTTCAACAGCCCCATCTGGCCTGTGTGCAAGTCTGACGGGGAATGGAGATTGACTGTGGACTATCGTGGCTTGAATGAAGTGACTCCACCATTGAGCACTGCCATGCCGGACATTCTGGAGCTCCAGTACGAGCTGGAGTCCAAGGCAGCAAAGTGGTATGCCACCATTGACATTGCCAATGCGTTCTTCTCCATCCCTCTGGCAGCAGAGTGCAGGCCTCAGTTTGCCTTCACCTGGAGGGGTGTGCAGTACACCTGGAATCGGCTACCCCAGGGGTGGAGGCACAGCCCCACTAATTGCCATGGACTGATCCAGGCTGCACTGGAAAATGGTGAGGCTCCAGCACATCTCCTGCACATTGACGACATCATTGTGTGGGGGAACACGGCAGCAGAAGTATTTGAGAAAGGAGAGAAGATCATCATGATCCTCCTGGAAGCCAGTTTTGCTATCAAGAAGAACAAAGTCAAGGGACCTGCTCAAGAGATCCAGTTCCTGGGCATAAAATGGCAAGATGGACGGTGCCAGATTCCCACGGAGGTCATCAATAAGTTCACTGCGATGTCTCCACCAACTAACAAGAAGGAAACGCAAGCTTTCTTAGGGGCCATAGGCTTTTGGAGACTGCACATTCCAGAGTACAGTCAGACTGTGAGCCCTCTCTACCTGGTTACCCGCAAGAAGAACGATTTCCACTGGGGCCCTGAACAGCAACAAGCGTTTGCCCAGATCAAGCAGGAGATCGCTCATGCGGTAGCACTTGGCCCAGTCAGGACGGGACCAGAGGTGAGGAATGTGCTCTACTCCGCAGACGGGAACAATGGCTTGTCCTGGAGCCTTTGGCAGAAGGTGCCTGGAGAGATTCGAGGCTGATCACTGGGATTCTGGAGCCGGAGTTACAGAGGGTCCGAAACCAACTACACCCCCACAGAGAAGGAAATCTTGGCTGCCTATGAAGGAGTTCAAGCCGCCTCGGAGGTAATCGGCATGGAAGCACAACTCCTCTGGGCGCCCCGACTACCAGTGCTGGAGTGGATGTTTAAAGGAAAGGCTCCCTCTACCCACCACGCCACTGACACCACATGGAGTAAGTGGATCACACTTCTCACACAGCACGCTCGCATTGGAAATCTGAACTGCCCTGAAATCCTAAAATTATTTACGAATTGGCCAGAAGGTGAGAGCTTTGGTCTCACTGACAAAGAGGAACAGGAACAAGTAACCCGGGCTGAGGAGGCTCCACCGTACAACCAACTGACAGTAGAAGAAACATGCTACGCCCTTTTCACTGATGGTTCCTGTCGCATCATAGGGATGAACTGGAAGTGGAAAGCAGCTGTGTGGAGCTCCACACGGCAAATTGCAGAAGCCACTGAAGGAGAAGGTGGATCGAGCCAATTTGCTGAATTCAAAGCTGCTCAACTGGCCCTGGATATTACTGAAAGAGAGAAGCGGCCAAAGCTCTACCTTTACACCGATTCGTGGATGGTAGCTAATGCTCTGTGGGGGTGGCTGGAAAGGTGGAAAAAGGCCATCTGGCAGCCTAGGGGAAAACCAATCTGGGTGGCTGGTGAATGGAAAGACATTGCCACTCGGGTAGAGAAGCTACCCGTAAAGGTTCGCCATGTAGATGCCCATGTCCCTAGGAGCTGAGCTAATGAGGAACACTGGAACAACAAGCAGGTAGATCACGCCAAAAGGATACAGATGCCGCAAATAGATTTAGACTGGCAACACAAAGGGGAGTTGTTCCTAGCCCGATGGGCCCATGATGCCTCAAGCCACCAGGGCAGAGATGCCACCTATAAGTGGGCACGAGACCGAGGGGTAGATCTTACCATGGACAGTATCTCCCAGGTGATCCATGATTGTGAGACGTGCACCGCGATCCAACAGGCCAAGCAGGTGAAGCCTCTATGGTATGGTGAGCAGTGGTCCAAATATAAGTATGGAGAGGCCTGACTGATTACATCACACTGCCTCAAACCTGCCAAGGCAAACACTATGTTCTCACAATAGTGGAAGCCACCACAGGATGGCTGGAGACCTACCCTGTGCCTCATGCCACTGCCCGGAACACCATCCTGGGCTTTGAAAAACAGGTTCTTTGGAAGCATGGTACCCCCGAGAAGATTGAATCTGACAATGGGACTCATTTCAAGAATAGCCTTACAAACACCTGGGCTAGGGAACATGGCATCAAGTGGGTGTACCACATCCCTTATCATGCACCAGCAGCTGGGAAAGTTGAACGGTACAATGGCCTGCTCAAAACCACCTTGAAAGCACTGGGTGGGGGGACGTTCAAGAACTGGGAGACTAATTTAGCAAAGGTCACATGGTTAGTGAACACCCAAGGCTCCTCCAACCGAGCAGGGCCTGCCCAGTCTGACCCCTTGCGAACAACAGTTGGAGAGAAAGTTCCAGTAGTACACATGAGAGGTATGCTGGGAAAGACTGTTTGGGTAAACTCTGCCTCAAGCAAAGACAATCCCACCCGTGGGGTTGTCTTTGCTCAGGGACCAGGCTGCACCTGGTAGGTGATGCAAAGGGATGGAGAGACCCGATGCATACCTCAAGGAGATCTTGTTTTAGGGTGAACTACCTATGACACCGTGCTTGTATCTGTATCTGCATGTATGTATGTAATTCGAAGGTTTACATGTGATGTCAAGTGTTTGCATGGGAAAAAATTTGGGGTGGAGAATGTTGGAGTTTGGATCTAGATTTTTTTTTTTTTTCCCTTCAGTAATTTTTCTCCCATGGGTTGCTAGGGAACTAATGACTTGGTACTTAAGAGAACAAAAGTGCGTGGCCAGGGGCTTTCTCCTTGACAGGGTGGGGGAAAATATCTCTCAGGAAGCAGGGACAACACGAGATTTCGAGACTGGATAAAGCAAGGGTGGGGGGAGGGCTTGCGCTCTCACTTGGGGCTCTCGGAGCCAGACGGTTGGAGCTGCTGTTTTGCTGAACCCGCAGCCACTGAGAAACCAGCACGGAACTGCCTGTTTTTCTGCTGTGAGTTTTCCCCCTACCCCACCGGGAGCCGAGCTGCCACTGGCCCATCTCTCTCCCACTCCTCCGGCACCGCTCCGAGTTTTTGCTACGTTGTAACTGTGCTCCCCTGCCTGCCAAGACCTCCTGCTGTCCCAGCTCGCTGTGTCCGAGGATCCTGCTGGGGCACCAGCACTAGCTGACCCCGAGGGTTTGTGAAACAAAGCCTCTCCCTCCATCCCTCCCTGCCCCCGGCAGCTGCCATTAACGCGCATTGCCTGGGCTAGCGCTGGAGCGCCCTCTGCAGCCGCGGAGGAATCATCACACCCAGAGCACCCCCTGCAGCCGCGGAGGAAATCATCACACCCAGAGCATCCCCTGCAGGCTGTGACTGGAACTGCACCAAGCAGGCTGCCACTGGGTTTCTGGTTCTGTTTGTTGGTTAATGCCATAGTTGTTGTTATTTGTTAGCTTTATTTACTAGTAAAGAACTGTTATTCCTATTCTCATATCTTTGCCTGAGAGCCCCTTGATTTCAAATTTATAATAATTCGGAGGGAGAGGGGTTACAGTTTTCCATTCCAAGGGAGGCTCCTACCTTCCTTAGCAGACACCTCTCTTTTGAACCAAGACAGATTTTGGCACCCAACATGAGGCCCGAGGGCATCAAGAGGGAAAAGGACAACAGTTCTTGAGTAACGCTGTTTTTGTGTGCTGGATATAGGAACCTCATTAGGCTGCACCATGTGGTCTAGCTTACCCCGGATTGGATGGCAAGTGGTCACGGCTGTCTCCCATTTGCAGCCCCATATCTAAACATGGGCCCTATAACTAAGACTACGGTGGCTGTTATACAATTTGTGTTATGGGTCGATAAGGTGAGGAATTCATGGATTTTCAACTTCCTCTGGAAGGCAGGCATATGGATTCAGAGCTATCACACACTAACGACATGTTTTTTGAGTTACTTTAATAATGGTACCTACTGTGAGGAAATGACACCAAAAGAGATCTCACAACCCTTCACCCAGCTCTTTGGGCCTACCCCGCCAATTATTGAAGGGCTCAAATCTTCTCTAGATGCTAATGAAATCATACAGTGGCTGGCATTGCTGATAGTCCTACTCTATTTAGCATTCAGAGATAAGGGTGGACTGACTTGGGTAACTACTCTGACACCTACCCCAGTGAATAGGGATGCTGCCACAGAACCTGACACTGCCCCAGAGGCTAGGGATGCTGCCTCAGAGCCTGATCCGGCCCCACAGCCCACCTCAGAAATGAACCACGTGGATTGGGTGGGGGTCCTGGTGAAGGAGATATGCGAGATAGGCCAAGTGCTGAAGGAATACACTTGTGTTGGGGAAGATGAAATAGGAAAGCCTTATAAATATGATTAGCTGGCAAAAGATGCTGAGAATATAGAAACTATAAGCGAGATTGAAATGAAGACAAGCTTTGAGATACCAAACCCCAGTTACTGAACAACTAGAAAACAATGGCATGGCCGACTGAAGGTAATCCCCCTTTTGATTAAACAATACCCTCTGCCTGCAGACAGGTCCAAGGGTCAGAGCAGACCCTACCAACTTGGCAGAGGGTCCAAAAAGAAGTTTTTAGGGTTTAAAATATAACGCCGTATGGTAATGCAATAGCTCCCATAGGCTGTATGCAAATGTTATAAGATTTGTAGTTTGTTCTAGATTGGTTAATGAAAATTAAAATATTCAGCACAGAAGATGATTTATTGTATTGTAAGCGACAAGCTCGCTCTCTTCGATCCTCTCTCTTCGCTCTACTCTCTTCCCTTGCTTGCTTTCTTACTTCTCTGACCTGCTCCAGGCTGCGTCTGGCAGCCCCTAGCAGGTCTCCTACACCCACGCCCTTTCACAATAAACCTCATGCTCTAAGACCCGACTTAAGAGATCTCTCATCTGTCCCAACTGTCTGAAACTGACCCGAAAATTCTACACACTTGCCCAGCTGGTGGGAAACCCTTCCCCTGCCCCAAAGAGGGAGAGTCTAATGGGGCAGCAGGGGAACCCAGGGACGTTACAACCACCCAGGCTCCAGTCAGACCAGAAGGGCAGCCAAAGCCAACAGCAGTCGTCCCTGTGGAAAAGAGGAAGACTAGGGTCAAATCAGAGCAGCTGGATAGTGGTGAGGCAAGGCAGTTGGGACCCTTGACCCAGGACTCGGGTGTGGATCAGGTATCCGTAAGAGACGAAGGGCCACTGTCTCTCTGGGAATGGCTTTTAATGAGTGTAAGAGAGATGTTTGTCAAGAGTGATAATGCAAGAGTACCATCATAGAAGACAACGGAAGACTCTTGAGGAGGGAATCCAACAGCTGAGGGAGGTGGCAGTATTGGAGGTACTCTTTGGGAGGGATGGACAACATGATAATGACCCCGACAAGGTCAAGTGTACAGGGCAAATGTTATGGAACCTGGCTGTCCTGGGTTAGTCAGGAGGGGTCAAAATCTAGGAAGTGACCTATGCTGCAGGAAGTGATACAACCTCCTTCCTGAGAGAGAGAGCCAATAACCAGGTAGTTTTAAGGATTGATATGTAGGTAAACCAATTAAAAAGTTGATCCGCCTTCGAGGAAAAACTCATATATAAACAAAGAACCTCTGAGTCTCTTCCTCTTTTGGCCTGCTGCTTTGTTGAGAGGAGCATGTCCCTGCTTTTCTCCCAGTTAAGGCCCCCCTCCCTCCTTCCAAAGGGGGGGGGGGGGGGGAGGGGGAGGAAAGGAGGTTTAGAGCAGCCATACAGCTGCAGCTGGGCATGGGGGAGGAAACTGATAAAATTTTCAGCAGATACAGTTCAGCCAACATGTCACCTACACTAAACAAGGCCAGGTCCCTGCTCCGGGCCAGGCAAGGACCGGGCCAGACTCCATCCAGTTCGGGCCAGGCCCTGCCCTGTCACCCCAGGCCCGACTGGCCCTACCAGGCCGAGCCAGCTTCGCAGAGCCAGGCCACAGAGACTCTGAGAGCTTCTGCCATCCTGCTCGGACCTTTTCAAACAGCCCAGCAGTGACCACATGATCGTCACACTGCCAGGAAAAGACAGAGAGAGAGAGAGAGATTAACTCTATCCATTCCTGGACTAAACTTGCAGACACCCATCCTTCCCTGCACAGAGAGAGGAACGAGTGAGGGCATCTACATAAATGCAGCATAGAGACTTTACAGTCAGTGAGGAAAGCAGAACCAATGCCTAGAGGGAGGTGTATGAGAAGTGCTTCGAGAGTCAAGCTGAAAATTCTTTTGGAGAACCATGGTTGGGGACTGAGCTGATAAATTCCCTGTGATATATGAAGAAATAGTCCAAAGGGGGGATGTGAGGTTCTAATTGCAGCCAATGAACTGAAATACCTGGGTAAAGACAAGTAAGTGTTGAAAAAGTACAGCCTGATGAGAAGCTTGAACCAAGAAAGAGGAGAGGCTGTGACCCAGAGACCTGGTCCCGGGGGAATGCCAGAGAACTTGTGTTGCTCCACACAGAAGAAAGGATTTTCTTTGTTGCTGCAACTGAACTGTGCATGCTTAAAACAGGTACCCTGTGGACTGTTCATAACCCACCATAGTGGCTGTGGGAAGGCTACTGGTGTGGGAGGGTATCCACCAGAAGCCGATCTTTCTTCCGGGTGGTGGCTGACGGTGAGGCAGAAGACCCATAAAAAACTATTTTTCTTACAGAAAACCCATGGTATTGATGCCGTTTGGTTTCTGCCTTTTTTCTTTTATATGTTCTCTGTACTCTTTGCACATATATTTGTAGCTCTGCAGCCTACTGTATTAATAGCTAGTTTTTCCAGTACTTTTCCATGGCCTTTCCCTAAGCAGAAAGACAAAACAAATTCCAGAGCTCCAAGCTCCAGGGGGGTGCAAGGCCCTGTCCTATCTCGGTTCTTCCTGGGAACCAAGGCGGAGAACAACTCTGAGGTGCATTTTCATCAACAAAGCACAGCCAGTGCTGAGAAGGGGGCTCCCAAGAAGGGGCTGGACCTGGGGGGGAATTGAATCACCACTTGTTCTTCTAATTGGTGCTTTTAATCAATTATGCTAATTTCCTAAACGCTATAAATATGTACTCACCCCTGGAGGGGGTGGGCTTTTATGGACACCTTTCCATAACTGCTCCTGAAGACTTTCAAAATAAGGATCCCCTTTTATATTACCTCCTTGCTAAAATGATCTCAAGTTTCTTTTCCAGGCTGGGGGAAAAGGCAACAGTTATTTGGCACACCCAGAAGGGACACAAGAACCTGGTACCCTTCCTCTGGGCCGAAAACATCCTGCAAGGAATTCCTTTCTGACAGCAATCTAAAGAATTCCGTGCCACGGGCCGGAGGTCGAGACACCATGGTTCCAAGATCCCACAGGAGGTAGTATAAAGGTGGTTCTTTTTGTTGTGTAGTGTTCAGTTTGTATGTGTGTGTATTGTTTATGTATTGTGTATCTGTTTAAAGTCAGTAATTGTTAGCGATCCCAGGACAACCTGGCGTGGTGGTGAGAGAATTTGCTTTTGTAATAGTTTCTCCAAGTTTTTCCTGTCGCTGATTTTCCAACCTGCCCCAGAGATCGGCTGGGGGGGAGGAGGTGGGTGTGTGATCTCGGCTGAGATTGTTCACTGGTGGAGAAAAGCAAATCACAGTGCGAAAGTTTATTTCATGTTTAGCACACGCAGGTTTTGAATTGAAAGCTGGCCTGGAGACATCTGGGCATGGAGCGGCCGGGAGAGGCCTGGTCTGCTCCTTAGTAGGAGGCGGGGGATGGGCCCCGCTTCCTACAGGTTTGTGGAGCGTCTGGGTGTCCAGCCTGCTCCTTGGTGGGAGGCTGGGGAAAGATTCCCACTTCCTACAGGTTTGTGGAGCGGCTGGGCGCCCATCCTGCTCCTTGGTGGGAGGCTGGGGAGAGATCCTCGCTTCCAACAAGTTTTGTGGAGCGACCGAGAAAGCTCGGTTCGCACCATTGTAAGGGAAGGGGGAGAAGCCCCCACTTCCTGTGTTCCGTCTGTAAAAAGTTTTTTTCCAAGATTTTAAGGCAAGGGGGACTCCCGGACTCCCGGGACGGCTCCGCGAGCAGGGCGGTCACTCCCCTGTGATAGAAGAGGGGCACCAGCCGCTCTGAGAGGGGCGGAGGTGACTCCTGCCATTGCCCTGGTGACGGCCGGGAGATGCGTGGGGGAGCGGTCCCAGGAAGTGAACCGGGACCGGGGCCGCCGCTGCACTGCTTCAGCCATGCTCTGGCGGAGGGGGGGCCGCCACTGCGCAGCCACGGCCCGGCTCACTCGCTGCCCCTGGGCCCCGCCCGTACCGGCCCGGAGCGGGCCGGGAGTGTGAGATCTAAGGGAAGGAACGGCCCTATCGCACTTTCCACAGTAACGAGTTTTATTTTAGAGACACCCGAGAGCCGCTGTGAGCAGCAGCACGGGCCAAGCGCGGGCGAGCCAGGGGTGCCCCTGGGCGGGGGTGCCCGCATGCCGTGCCCGTCCCCGGCCGTGTGGGGGCAGTGAGCGCTCTTTGCTCTGGTAGGCACTCAAAAGAGAAACACCGGCTCCAAAGAACAAGAAGCCGTTTTTAGGCTCCCTTAAAGCATGCTATAAGTAAGCAGTCCTGTGTTAACAAATATCTTAGGATGGTTTACTGAGTTAAATTTGAAAAAGACCTTCTCCTGTATCCCTGTGAGTAAAAAAGACTAAGGACTCTTTACTATTATGTAAAAGAATCCTGAAACTGGAGAACTAGGGCAGTCAGCAACTGAAAATTGCTGCATCCAACCAGCAGCCAAGAATTGATACATCCAACAGTTGCATGCAACCCATAGTAAGTTTGTTCTGTGAACATGGAAGACATGGGCCCTATGCCATGCTACTGAAACTAGATAATGTTATTCTGAAAACATTTGCTGTCAATCCTAGTATGTCTCTGTTCCCAGCACTAACTGATAATGTATCTAATTTTGACTGTTTGCAGACCATGGAAGAAGCCTATTCCAGCAGAGCAGACCTGAAGGATGTACCAGACTGGGAGCTGCATGCAGATGAGAGCAGCTTCATGCGAGATGGCAAACAAAAGACAGGTTATGCAGTGACAACCACGAACCAGGTAACCATGAGAAAAGTGTTACCATCAAATGTACCATCACAAAAAGCTGAACTGATTATATCAATGAAAGATCTATAACTGAGCAAAATCATCTGGAAGGAAGGAAGGAAGGCAGGCAGGCTAGCAACTATTCAAGCCTGGAGACTGAGTCTATGTTGAATGGAGGGACAGTAACCTTACAAGCTGAGTGGAAAGGGTCATTCCAAGTCCTGACTACCCTCACCAAATCCAAAGCTGCTGGCAGAGAGCCTTGAATTCACTGCTCCAGAGTTAAGAAGACATCTGCTCCTTAGACAACCAGAAAACAGAGACTGATACAAATTAGAATGATATGATTTAAACTGTTCTTTTGTACCTCTTATCTGTACAGTTGGTAACCATGATTCAAATTTGGTCCTAAAATTTGCATGTAACTCTAGTCCAAAATGCATCCAAAAACTCTTCATAAGGACAACTTGTCAAAGTGGTATTGGATATGAGAATCTGGCCTGGTAAGTTTTGCCCCAAGATAAAGATTGGGCCTGTGCCCATGGGGCTGTGATTCCAAATGTAATGTTTAATCATATTAAGGGCTGTTGACAAAACAAAATCGCTCTTAATTTCCTACTAGCCACAAAATCATTAATACTGGTTGTTGTTCTTATGCACATCCGAGTGAAAAAATTTTTTAGAAATTTGGTTAAAATTTGAAAGCAAACTCAAATTCTACACCAAGTAACTCTCAAAAAAGCCTACTGAACCTTGAATATCTTCAGTACACCCACTTCATGGTTACCAAACTGAACCTAGATAAAAGAAATGTTCATAGTAACTGTAGTTATAATTAGCATCTGTGTAACAACTAGTGGGATAGCCAGTTGTATAAACCAGAGGTATGGTTGAATGCAGAGTAGAGACTAGACAAGACAGAGTCTTGTTAGTCTCTAAAAAGGGGGGAATGATGCCGTTTGGTTTCTGCCTTTTTTCTTTTATATGTTCTCTGTACTCTCTGCACATATTTTTGTGGCTCTGTAGCCTACTATATTAATAGCTAGTTTTTCCAGTACCTTTCCATAGCCTTTCCCTAAGCAGAAAGACAAAACAATTCCAGAGCTCCAAGCCCCAGGGGGTTGCAAGGCCCTGTCCTATCTCAGTTCTTCCTGGGAACCAAGGC
>JAVTVJ010004202.1:0-14538 GCA_034509425.1 Eopsaltria australis
CTGCAAGGGCAGCCAGTGTCCTAGTCGGTGGCAGCTTGGGTCTGCGAGGGATCTTGCTCCATGCGGAATTTGAAGAGGTGGCAGTCGACTCCCAGACAGGGGGCCTACGATACATATGATGGCACTTTTTCCACGTGAAAGAAAACTTAGGCCCCCAGCTTTATGATGTCGGTTTGGTGGAGGGTTTTAGCCCTACAAATGCAACCAGAGTCCTGGTTGATGGCAGCTTGCGTCAGCGATAAATCTTGATCCATACGGAATTTCAGGTGGCGTCCGGGAGCAGAGTGCCTTAGGGCTGGGACAAAAAAAGTGTCCCTTTTCTCTGAGAAATAGAACTCTGCCGCCCAGTTCTTGATATAGTAGGAGAGGGTTTGGCCTGCAAGGGTCAGCCAGGTGTCCATCTAGTGGCAGCTTGGGGTCAGCAAGGAATTGTTATTCGTGCGGAATTTCAGCATGCGGCTGTCAACTCCCAGATATGTGGCCTTCGATTCAAACAATGGCGCTTTTCCCGGTGAAAGAAAACTCAGTCCCCCAGATGCATGATGCCAGTTTTTAGGAGGCATTTAGCCCTACAATTGCAGCCAGAGTTCTAGTTGACGGCAGCTTGGGTCTGGGAAGGATATTGATCCGTGTGGCATTTCAGGTGGCGTCAGGGAGCACAGTGCCTTCAGGCCTGGACACAAAAAGTGTCCCTTTTCTCTGAGAAAGGGAAGTCTGTCCCCCAGTTTCTTGATGTCAGTTTGGAGAAGGTTTTGGCCCTGCAAGGGCAGCCAGGGTCCTTGTCGGTGGCAGCTTCCGTCTGCGAAGAATATTAATCCATGTGAAATTTCCGCAAGCGGCTGTCAATTTCCAGACATGGGGCTTCGATACAAACAATGGCACTTTTCCACGTGAAAGAAAACTCAGTCCCCCAGATCCATGATGCCAGTTTTTAGGAGGCATTAGCCCTACAATTGCAGCCAGAGTTCTAGTTGATGGCAGCATATGTCTGGGAAGGATCTTGATCCGTGCCGCATTTCAGGTGGCGTGCAAGAGCAGATTGCCTTAGGGCCGGGACACAAAAAGTGTCCCTTTTCTCTGAGAAAGAGAACTCTGCCCCCAGTTTCTTGATGTCAGTTTGGCGGAGGGTTTTTGGCGCCTGCTTAGGTTAGTCACTATCCTTCTCGTGGCAGTTGGTTTCGCAAGGATTAGATCCGTGCGAATTTAGCAAGCGGCTGTCAACTCCCAGACATGGGGCCTTCGATACAAACATGGCGCATTTCCACGTGAAAGAAAACTCAGTCCCCCAGATGCATGATGCCTGTTTTTAGGTGGCATTTAGCCCTACAATTGCAGCCAGAGTTCTAGTTGATGGCAGCTTGGGTCTGGGAAGGATCTTGAATCATGTGGCATTTCAGGTGGCGTACGAGGGGAAGAGTGCCTTAGGGCCGGGACACAAAAAGTGTCCCTTTTCTCTGAGAAAGAGAACTCTGCCCCCCAGTTTCCTGATGTCAGTTTGGAGGAGGGTTTTGTCCCTGCAAGGGCAGCAGGGTCCTTCTCGGTGGCAGCTTGGGTCTGTGAGGGATCTTGATCCATACGGCATTTCAGGAGGCAGGAGGCAGCACAGTGCCTTAGGGCCGGGACACAAAAAGTGTCCCTTTTCTCTGAGAAGAGAACTCTGTCCGCCCAGTTTCTAAAGTCAGTTTGGAGGAGGGTTTTGGCCCTGAAGGGCAGCCAGGGTCCCTTGTCCGGTGGCAGCTTGGGTCTGTGAGGGATCTTGCTCCATGCAGAATTTGAAGAGGCGGCAGTCCGACTCCCAGACAGGGGGCCTGCGATACAAATGATGGCACTTTTCCACGTGAAAGAAAACTTAGGCCCCCAGATTCATGATGTCGGTTTGGTGGAGGGTTTTAGCCCTACAAATGCAACCAAAGTCCTGGTTGATGGCAGCTTGCGTCAGCGAATAATCTTGATTCATACGGAATTTCAGGTGGCGTCCGGGAGCACAGTGCCTTAGGGCCGGGACACAAAAAGTGTCCCTTTTCTCTGAGAAAGAGAACTCTGCCCCCCAGTTTTTGATGTCAGTTTGGAGGAGGGTTTTGGCCCTGCAAGGGCAGCCAGGGTCCCTGTCGGTGACAGCTTGGGTCTGCGAGGGAAGGATCTTGATCCATGCGGCATTTCAAGTGGCGTCTGGGAGCAGAGTGCCTTACGGCCGGGACACAAAAAGTGTCCCTTTTCTCTGAGAAAGAGAACTCTGCCCCCCACTTTCTTGATGTCAGTTTGGAGGAGGATTTTGGCCCTGCAAGGGCAGCCAGGGTCCCTGTTTGTGGCAGCTTGGGTCTGCGAGGAATCTTGATCCATACGGAATATCAGGAAGAAGCAGGGAGCAGAGTGCCTTAGGGCCGGGACACAAAAAGTGTCCCTTTTCTCTGAGAAAGAGAACTGCCCCCCAGTTTCTTGATGTCAGTTTGGAGGAGGGTTTTTAGCCCTGCAAAGGCAGCCAGGGTCCTTGTTGGTGGCAGCTTGGGTCTGCGAGGAATCTTAATCCATGTGGGAATATCAGCCGGCAACAGGAGTAACAGTGCCTTAGGGCCGGGACACAAAAGTGTCCCTTTTCTCTGAGAAAGAGAGCTCTGCCCCCCAGTTTCTTGATGTCAGTTTGGAGGAGGGTTTTGGCCCTGCAAGGGCAGCCAGGTCCTAGTCGGTGGCAGCTTGGGTCTGTGAGGGATCTTGCTCCATGCGGAATTTGAAGAGGCGGCAGTCGACTCCCAAACATGGGGCCTACGATACAAATGATGGCACTTTTCCACGTGAAAGAAAACTTAGGCCCCCAGATTCATGATGTCGGTTTGGTGGAGGGTTTTAGCCCTACAAATGCAACAAGATTCCTGGTTGATGGCAGCTTGCGTCAGCGAATAATCTTGATCCATACGGAATTTCAGGTGGCGTCCGGGAGCACAGTGCCTTAGGGCCGGGACACAAAAAGTGTCCCTTTTCTCTGAGAAAGAGAACTCTGCCCCCCAGTTTCTTGATGTCAGTTTGGAGGAGGGTTTTGGCCCTGCAAGGGCAGCCAGGGTCCTTTTTGGTGGCAGCTTGGGTCTGCGAGGAATCTTGATCCATACTGAATATCAGGAGGAAGCAGGGAGCACAGTGCCTTAGGGCCGGGACACAAAAAGTGTCCCTTTTCTCTGAGAAAGAGAGCTGTGCCCCCCAGTTTCTTGATGTCAGTTTGGAGGAGGATTTTGGCCCTGCAAGGGCAGCCAGGGTCCTTGTCGGTGGCAGCTTGGGTCTGTGAGGGATCTTGCTCCATGCGGAATTTGAAGACGTGGCCTTCGACTCCTAGACAGGAGGCATACGATACATATGATGGCACTTTTCCACGTGAATGAAAACTTAGGCCCCCAGATTCATGATGTCGGTTTGGTGGAGGATTTTAGCCCTACAAATGCAAACAGAGTCCTGGTTGATGGCAGCTTGCGTCAGCGTATAATCTTGATCCATATGGAAATTATGTGCTGTGCGGGAGCACAGTGACTTAGGGCCACGACACAAAAGTGTCCCTTTGTCTTAGAAAGAGAGCTCTGGCCCCCAGTTTCTTGATGTCAGTTTGGAGGAGGGTTTTGGCCCTGCAAGGGCAGCCAGGGTCCTTTTTGGTGGCAGCTTGGGTCTGCGAGGAATCTTAATCCATGCGGAATTTCAGCATGCTGTTGTCAACTCCCAGATATGTGGCCTTCGATACAAAGAATGGCGCTTTTCCAAGTGAAAGAAAACTCAGTCCCCCAGATGCATGATGCCAGTTTTTAGGAGGCATTTAGCCCTACAATTGCAGCCAGAGTTCTAGTTGATGGCAACTTGGGTCTGGGAAGGATCTTGATTCATGCGGCATTTCAAGTGGCGTCTGGGAGCAGAGTGCCTTACGGCCGGGACACAAAAAGTGTCCCTTTTCTCTGAGAAAGAGAACTCTGCCCCCCACTTTCTTGATGTCAGTTTGGAGGAGGATTTTGGCCCTGCAAGGGCAGCCAGGGTCCCTGTTTGTGGCAGCTTGGGTCTGCGAGGAATCTTGATCCATACGGAATATCAGGAAGAAGCAGGGAGCAGAGTGCCTTAGGGCCGGGACACAAAAAGTGTCCCTTTTCTCTGAGAAAGAGAACTCTGCCTGTCGGCGAGAGGAGCAAGACGACGAGCCAATATGGTTCATAAATCAAGCTCGTTTATTGTCAGACAGTGCACATACTTATACTACCTTACGTGCTCAAGATATTATTTACTTACAGAAGTTTCACACGGGATCTTTCTCTAATCTAATTAAAACACAGACTGGTCTCAGAAGGCAATAACATCAACAATTTCTTCTGCCAAGCTAATCTCCAGACACCTGCACTTTGTTTACAGCTCTCATGTCTCCCTTTCCACAGTTGTCTTGAGAACAGCCTTGAGCAGAGGCCTAACTCTTATCTATGGAGTCTGGATTGCTCACTTGTACCTTATGTCTGTGCAGCCAGAAACGGCCATTTCCCAACATCTGCCCCCCAGTTTCTTGATGTCAGTTTGGAGGAGGGTTTTGGCCCTGCAAGGGCAGCCAGGGCTCTTTATTGTGGCACCTTGGGTCTGCGAGGAATCTTGATGCATGTGGAATATCAGCCGGCAGCAGGGAGAACAGTGCCTTAGGGCCGGGACACAAAAAGTGTCCCTTTTCTCTGAGAAAGAGAGCTCTGCCCCCCAGTTTCTTGATGTCAGTTTGGAGGAGGGTTTTGGCCTTGCAAGGGCAGTCAGGGTCCTTCTCGGTGGCAGCTTTGGTCTGTGAGGGATCTTGCTCCATGCGGAATTTGAAGAGGCGGCAGTCGACTCCCAGACAGGGGGCCTACGATACAAATGATGGCACTTTTCCGCGTGAAAGAAAACTTAGGCCCGCAGATTCATGATGTCGGTTTTGTGGAGGGTTTTGGCCCTACAAATGCAACCAGAGTCCTGGTTGATGGCAGCTTGCGTCAGCCAGTAATCTTGATCCATACGGAATGTCAGGTGGCGTCCGGTAGCAAAGTGCCTTAGGGCCAGGACACAAAAAGTGTCCCTTTTCTCTGAGAAAGAGAACTCTGCCCCCCAGTTTCTTGATGCAGTTTGGAGGAGGGTTTTGGCCCTGCAAGGGCAGCCAGGGTCCTTCGCGGTGGCAGCTTGGGTCTGTGATGGATCTTGCTCAATGCGGAATTTCAAGAGGCGGCAGTTGATACCCAGACATGGGGCCTACGATACAAATGATGGCACTTATCCACGTGAAAGAAAACTCAGTCTCCCAAATCCATGATGCCAGTTTTAAGGAGGCATTTAGCCCTACAATTGCAGCCAGAGTTCTAGTTGATGGCAGCTTGCGTCAGCCAGGAATCTTGATCCATACGGAATTTCAGGAGGCGTCTGGGACCAGAGTGCCTTAGGGCCGGGACACAAAAAGTGTCCCTTTTCTCTGAGAAAGAGGACTCTGCCCCCCACTTTCTTGATGTCAGTTTGGAGGAGTTTTTTAGCCCTGCAAGGTCAGCCAGTGTCCTTGTCGTTGGCAGCTTGGGTCCTGCGAGGAATCTTGATCCATGCGGAATTTCAGCAGGCAGCAGGGAGAACAGTGCCTTAGAGCCGGGACACAAAAGGTGTCCCTTTTTCTGAGAAAGAGAACTCTGCGCCCGCCGTTTTTCCTGACGTCAGTTTTGGTGGAGGGGTTTTGGCCTGCAAGGGCAGCCAGGGTCCTAGTCGGGTGGAGCTTGGGTCTGTGGAGGGATCTTGATCCATGTGGAATTCAGGAGGCCATCCGGGAGCAAAGTGCCTTAGGGGCCGGGAGCACAGTGTCCCCTTTTCTCTGTAGAAAGGGAACTCTGCCCCCCACTTTCTTGATGTCAGTTTGGAGGAGGGTTTTTTGCCTGCAGGGCAGCGCAGTGTCCTTGTTGCGGTTAGCTTGTTGTCTGTGGAGGGATCTTGATCCATGCGGAATTGTAGAGTCGGCTGTCGACTCTCAGGCATGGGTCCTACGATAAAAGTGATGGAACTTATCCACGTGAAAGAAAACTCAGTCTCCCAAATCCATGATGCCAGTTTTAAGGAGGCATTTAGCCCTACAATTGCAGCCAGAGTTCTAGTTGATGGCAGCTTGCGTCAGCCAGTACTCTTGATCCGTACGGAATTTCAGGAGGCGTCCGGGAGAATAGTGCCTTAGGGCCGGGACACAAAAAGTGTCCCTTTTCTCGGAGAAAGGGAACTCTGCCCCCCACTTTCTTGATGTCAGTTTGGAGGAGGGTTTTGGCCTTGCAAGGGCAGCCAGGGTCCTTGTCGGTGGCAGCTTGGGTCTGCGAGGAATCTTGATCCATGCGGAATTGAAGAGGCGGCTGTCGATTCCCTGACATGGGGCCTACGATACAAATGATTGAACTTATCCACGTGAAATAAAACTCAGTCTCCCAAATCCATGATGCCAGTTTTAAGGAGGTATTTAGCCCTACAATTGCAGCCAGAGTTCTAGTTGATGGCAGCTTGCGTCAGCCAGTAATCTTGATCCATACGGAATTTCATCAGGCAGCAGGGAGAAGAGTGCCTTCGGGCCGGGACACAAAAAGTGTCCCTTTTCTCGGAGAAAGGGAACTCTTCACCCCACTTTCTTGATGTCAGTTTGGAGGAGGGTTTTGGCCCTGCAAAGGCAGCCAGGGTCCTTGTCAGTGGAAGCTTGGGTCTGTGAGGGATCTTGATCCATGCGGAATTTCAGCAGGCAGCAGGGAGAACAGTGCCTTAGGGCTGGGACACAAAAAGTGTCACTTTTCTCTTAGAAAGAGAACTCTGCCCCCACATTCTTGATGTCAGTTTGGAGGAGGGTTTTGGCCCTGCAAGGGCAGCCAGGGTCCTTGTCGGTGGCAGCTTGGGTCTGCGAGGAATCCTAATCCATGCGGAATTTCATCATGCGGCGGTCAGCTCCCAGATATGTGGCCTTCGATACAAACAATGGCGCTTTTCCATGTGAAAGAAAACTCAGTCCCCCAGATGCATGATGCCAGTTTTTAGGAGGCATTTAGCCCTACAATTGCAGCCAGAGTTCTAGTTGATGGTAGCTTGGGTCTGGGAAGGATCTTGATCCATGTGGCATTTCAGGTGGCGTCCGGGAGCACAGTGCCTTAGGGCCAGGACACAAAAAGTGTCCCTTTTCTCTGAGAAAGAAAACTCTGCCCCCCAGTTTCTTGATGTCAGTCTGGAGGAGGGTTTGGCCCTGCAAGGGCAGCCAGGGTCCTTGTCGGTGGCAGCTTGGGTCTGCGAGGAATCTTGATCCATGCGGAATTTCAGCAGGCAGGAGGGAGAACAGTGCCTTCGGGCCGGGGCACAAAAAGTGTCCCTTTTGTCTGGAAAGAGAACTCTTGATGTCAGTTTGGAGGAGGGTTTTGGCCCTGCAAGGGCAGCCAGGGTCCTTGTCGGTGGTAGCTTGGGTCTGTGATGGATCTTCCTCCATGCGGAATTTGAAGAGGCTGCTGTCGACTCCCAGACATGTAGCCTACGATACAATGATGGCACTTATCCACGTGGAAAGAAAACTCGTCTCCCGAATCCATTGATGCCAATTTTTAGGCATTTTAGCCGCGCGTACAATTGCAGCCAGAGTTCTAGTTGATGGCTGCTTGCGTTAGCCAGTAATCTTGATCCATACGGCGAATTTTCAGGTCTGGCTTTCCAGGGAGCACAGCTGCCTTAGGCTCGGGACACAAAAAGTGTCCCTTTTCTCTGCAGGAAGAGAACTCTGCCAACCCCAGTTCTGATGTTCAGTTTTGGAGGAGGCGTTTTGGCCCTGCAAGGGCAGCCAGGGTCCTGTCCGGTGGCAGCTTGGGTCTGTGAGGGATCTTCCTCCATGCGGAATTTGAAGAGGCGGCAGTTGATTCCCAGACATGGGGCCTACGATACAAATGATGGCACTTATCCCCGTGAAAGAAGACTTAGGCCCGAAATTCATGATGTCGGTTTGGTGGATGATTTTAGCTCTACAAATGCAAGCAGAGTCGTGGTTGATGGCAGCTTGCGTCAGCCAGTAATCTTGATCCATACGGAATTTCAGGTGGCGTCCGGGAGCAAAGTGCCTTAGGGCTGGGACACAAAAAGTGTCCCTTTTCTCTGAGAAAGAGAACTCTGCCCCCCACTTTCTTGATGTCAGTTTGGAGGAGGGTTTTGGCCCTGCACGGGCAGCCAGGGTCCTTTGCGGTGGCAGCTTGGGTCTGTGAGGGATCTTGCTCCATGCGGAATTTGAAGAGGCGGCAGTTGATTCCCATACATGGGGCCTACGATACAAATGATGGCACTTATCCACGTGAAAGAAAACTTAGGCCCGAAATTCATGATGTCGGTTTGGTGGAGGATTTTAGCCCTACAATTGCAACCAGAGTCCTGGTTCATTGCAGCTTGCGTCAGCCAGTAATCTTGATCCATACCGAATTTCAGGTGGCGTCCAGGAGCAAAGTGCCTTAGGGCCGGGACACAAAAAGTGTCCCTCTTCTCTGAGAAAGGGAACTCTGCCCCCCACTTTCTTGATGTCAGTTTGGAGGAGGGTTTTGGCCCTGCAAGGGCAGCCAGGGTCCTCTTCAGTGGCAGCTTGGGTCTGCGAGGAATCTTGATCCATACGGAATTTCAGGTGGCGTGGGAGACAGTGCCTTAGGGCTGGGACACAAAAAGTGTCCCTTTTCTCTGAGAAGAGAACTCTCCCCCCACTTTCTTGATGTCAGTTTGGAGGAGGGTTTTGGCCCTGCAAGGGCAGCCAGGGTCCTTGTCGGTGGCAGCTTGGGTCTGCGAGGAATCTTGATCCATGCGGAATTTCAGGAGGCTTCCGGGAGCAAGTGCCTTAGGGCCGGGACACAAAAAGTGTCCCTTTTCTCTGAGAAAGAGAACTCTGCCCCCCAGTTTCTTGATGTCAGTTTGGAGGAGGGTTTTGGCCCTGCAAGGGCAGCCAGGGTCCTTGTCGGTGGCAGCTTGGGTCTGCGAGGAATCTTGATCCATGCGGAATTTCAGCAGGCAGCAGGGCGAACAGTGCCTTAGGGCCGGGACACAAAAAGTGTCCCTTTTCTCTGAGAAAGAGAACTCTGCCCCCCACTTTCTTGATGTCAGTTTGGAGGAGGGTTTTGGCCCTGCAAGGGCAGCCAGGGTCCTTCTCGGTGGCAGCTTGGATTTGTGATGCATCTTGGTCCATGCGGAATTTGAAGAGGCGGCTGTAGACTCCCAGATATGGGGCCTACGATACAAATGATGGCACTTATCCACGTGAAAGAAAACTCAGTCTCCCAAATCCATGATGCCAGTTTTTAGGAGCATTTAGCCCTACAATTGCAACCAGACTACTGGTTGATGGCAGCTTGCGTCAGCCAGTAATCTTGATCCATACAGAATTTCAGGTGGCTTACGGGGGCGCTGTGCCTTAGGGCTGGGACAAAAAAAGTGTCCCTTTTCTCTGAGAAAGAGAACTCTGCCCCCCACTTTCTTGATGTCAGTTTGGAGGAGGGTTTTGGCCCTGCAAGGGCAGCCAGGGTGCTTGTCGGTGGCAGCTTGGGTCTGCGAGGAATCTTGATCCATGCGGAATTTCAGCAGGAAGCAGGGAGAACGGTGCGTTAGGGCCGGGATACAAAAAGTGTCCCTTTTCTCTGGGAAAGAGAACTCTGCCCCCCAGTTTCTTGATGTCAGTTTGGAGGAGGGTTTTGGCCCTGCAAGGGCAGCCAGGGTCCTTCTCGGTGGCAGCTTGCGTCTGTGATGGATCTTGATCCATGCGGAATTTGAAGAGGCGGCTGTCGACTCCCAGACATTGGGACTACGATACAAATGATGGCACTTTTCCACGTGAAAGAAAACTCAGTCTCCCAAATCCATGATGCCAGTTTTTAGGAGGCATTTAGCCCTACAATTGCAGCCAGAGTTCTAGTTGATGGCAGCTTGGGTCTGGGAAGGATCTTGATCCATGCGGCATTTCAGGTGGCGTCCGGGAGCAGAGTGCCTTAGGGCCGGGACACAAAAAGTGTCCCTTTTCTCTGAGAAAGAGAACTCTGCCCCCCAGTTTCTTGATGTCAGTTTGGAGGAGGGTTTTGGCCCTGCAAGGGCAGCCAGGGTCCTTGTCGGTGGCAGCTTGGGTCTGCGAGGTATCTTATCCATGCGGAATTTCTGCATGCGGCTGTAAACTCCCAGATAAGTGGCCTTCGATACAAACAGTTGCGCTTTTCCATGTGAAAGAAAACTCAGCCCCCCCAGATCCATGATGCCAGTTTTTAGGAGGCATTTAGCCCTACAACTGCAGCCAGATTTCTAGTTGATGGCAGCTTGGGTCTGGGAAGGATCTTGATCCATACGGATTTTCAGGAGGCAGCAGGGAGAACAGTGCCTTAGGGCCGGGACACAAAAAGTGTCCCTTTTCTCTGAGAAAGAGAACTCTGCCCACCAGTTTATTGATGTCAGTTTGGAGGAGGGTTTTGGCCCTGCAAGGGCAGCCAGGGTCCTTCGCGGTGGTAGCTTGGGTCTGTGAGAGATCATGCTCCATGCGGAATTTGAAGAGGCGGCAGTTGATTCCCAGACATGGGACCTACGATACAAATGATGGCACTTATCCACGTGAAAGAAAGCTCAGTCTCCCAAAACCATGATGCCAGTTTTAAGAAGGCATTTAGCCGTAAAATTGCAAGCAGAGTTCTGGTTGATGGCAGCATGGGTCTGGGAAGGATCTTGATCGGTGCGGCATCTGAGGTGGCGTCCGGGAGCACAGTGCCTTAGGGCCGGGACACAAAAAGTGTCCCTTTTCTCTGAGAAAGAGAACTCTGCCCCCCACTTTCTTGATGTCAGTTTGGAGGAGGGTTTTGGCCCTGCAAGGGCAGCCAGGGTCCTTGTCGGTGGCAGCTTGGGTCTGCGAGGAATCTTGATCCATGCGGAATTTCAGCAGGCAGCAGGGAGAACAGTGCCTTCGGGCCGGGACACAAAAAGTGTCCCTTTCCTCTGAGAAAGAGAACTCTGCCCCCCACTTTCTTGATGTCAGTTTGGAGGAGGGTTTTGGCCCTGCAAGGGCAGCCAGGGTCCTTGTCAGTGGCAGCTTGGGTCTGCGAGGAATATTAATCCATGCGGAATTTCAGCATGCGGCTGTCAACTCCCAGATATGTGGCTTCGATACAAAGAATGGCGCTTTTCCATGTTAAAGAAAACTCATTCCCCCAGATGCATGATGCCAGTTTTTAGGAGGCATTTAGCCCTACAATTGCAGCCAGAGTTCTAGTTGATGGCAGCTTGGGTCTGGGAAGGATCTTGATCCGTGCGGCATTTCAGGTGGCGTCCGGGAGCACAGTGCCTTAGGGCTGGGACACAAAAAGTGTCCCTTTTCTCTAGGAAAGAGAACTCTGCCCCCCAGTTTCTTGATGTCAGTTTGGAGGAAGGTTTTGGCCCTGCAAGGGCAGCCAGGGTCCTTGTCGGTGGCAGCTTGGGTCTGTGAGGGATCTTGCTCCAGGCGGAATTTGAAGAGGTGGCAGTCGACTCCCAGACAGGGGGCCTACGATACATATGATGGCACTTTTCCACGTGAAAGAAAACTTAGGCCCCCAGATTCATGATGTCGGTTTGGTGGAGGTTTTTAGCCCTACAAATGCAACCAGAGTCCTGGTTGATGGCAGCTTGCGTCAGCGTATAATCTTGATCCATACGGAAATTCAGGTGGCGTCCGGGAGCAGAGTGCCTTAGGGCCACGAGAGAAAAAGTGTCCTTTTCTCTTAGAAAGAGAGCTCTGCCCCCCAGTTTCTTGATGTCAGTTTGGAGGAGGGTTTTGGCCCTGCAAGGGCAGCCAGGGTCCTTGTCGGTGGCAGCTTGGGTCTGCGAGGAATCTTCATCCATGCGGAATTTCAGCAGGCAGCAGGGAGAACAGTGCCTTAGGGCCAGGATACAAATAGTGTCCCATTCCTCTGAGAAAGAGAACTCTACCCCCACTTTCTTGATGTCAGTTTGGAGGAGGGTTTTGGCCCTGCAAGGGCAGCCAGGGTCCTTGTCGGTGGCAGTTGGGTCTGTGATGGATCTTGATCCATGCGGAATATGAAGAGGCGGCAGTTGATTACCAGACATGGGGCCTTCGATACAAATGATGGCACTTATCCACGTGAAAGAAAACTCAGTCTCCCAAATCCATGATGCCAGTTTTTAGGAGACATTTAGCCCTGCAATTGCAGCCACGGTCCTAGTCGGTGGCAGCTTGGGTCTGGGTAGGATCTTGATCCGTGCGGCATTTCAGGTGGCGTCCGGGAGCAATGTGCCTTAGGGCCGGGACACAAAAAGTGTCCCTTTTCTCTGGGAAAGAGAACTCTGCCCCCCACTTTCTTGATGTCAGTTTGGAGGAGGGTTTTGGCCCTGCAAGGCAGCCAGGGTCCTTGTCGGTGGCAGCTTTGGTCTGCGAGGAATCTTAATCCATGCGGAATTTCAGCATGCGGCTGTCAACTCCCAGATATGTGGCCTTCGATACAAACAATGGCGCTTTTTCATGTGAAAGAAAACTCAGTCCCCCAGATCCATGATGCCAGTTTTTAGGAGGCATTTAGCCCTACAATTGCAGCCAGAGTTCTAGTTGATGCAGCGTGGGTCTGGGAAGGATCTTGATCCATACCGGATTTCCAGGTGGTGTCGGGAAACAGTGCTTAGGTCGGGACAAAAAAATTGTCTCTTTTCCTCTGAGAAAGGGAACTTGCCCCCACTTTTCTGATGTTAGTTTGTTTAGGAGGTTTTGGCCCTGCAAGGGCGCCAGGGTCCTTGTCGGTGGCAGCTTGGGTCTGCGAGGAACTTGATCCATGCGGAATTTCAGGAGGCAGAGGGAGAACAGTGCCTTAGGGCCAGGACACAAAAAGTGTCCCTTTTCTCTGAGAAAGAGAACTCTGCCCCCACTTTCTTGATGTCAGTTTGGAGGATGTTTTTGGCCCTGCAAGGGCAGCCAGCGTCCTTGTCAGTGGCAGCTTGGGTCTGCGAGAAATCTTAATCCATGCGGAATATCAGCAGGCAGCAGGGAGAACAGTGCCTTAGGGGCGGGACACAAAAAGTGTCCCTTTTCTCTGAGAAAGAGAACTCTGCCCCCCACTTTCTTGATGTCAGTTTGGAGGAGGGTTTTGGCCCTGCAAAGGCAGCCCGGCTCCTTGTCCGTTGCAGCTTGGGTCTGTGAGGGATCTTGATCCATGCGGAATTTCAGGAGGAATCCTGGAACACAGTGCCTTAGGGCTGGGACACAAAAAATGTCCCTTTTCTCTGAGAAAGGCTACTCTGCCCCCCACTTTCTTGATGTCAGTTTGGAGGAGGCTTTGGCCCTGCAAGGGCGGCCAGGATCCTTGTCGGTGGTAGCTTGGGTCTGCGAGGAATCTTAATCCATACGGAATTTCAGCATGGGGCTGTAAACTCCCAGACATGTGGGCTTCGATACAAACTATGGCACTTTTCCACGTGAAAGAAAACTCAGTCTCCCAAATCCATGATGCCAGTTTTTAGGAGGCATTTAGCCCTGCAATTGCAGCCAGAGTTCTAGTTGACGGCAGCTTGCGTCTCCCAGTAATCTTGATCCATACGGAATTTCAGGAGGCGTCCGGGAGCCCAGTGCCTTCGGGCAGGGACACAAAAAGTGTCCCTTTTCTCTGAGAAAGAGAACTATGCCCCCCACTTTCTTGATGTCAGTTTGGAGGAGGGTTTTGGCCCTGCAAGATCAGCCAGTGTCCTTGTCGCTTTTAGCTTGGGTCTGTGAGGGATCTTGCTCCATTCGGAATTTGCAGAGGCGGGTGTCGACTCCCAGACATGGGGTCTTCGATACAAATGATGGCGCTTTTCCATGTGAAAGAAAACTCAGTCCTCCAGATCCATGATACCAGTTTTTAGGAGGCATTTAGCCCTACAATTGCAGCCAGAGTTCTATTTGATGGCAGCTTGGGTCTGGAAAGGATCTTGATCTGTGCGGTGTCCGGTGGCGTCCGGGAGCACAGTGCCTGAGGGCCGGGACACAAAAAGTGTCCCTTTTCTCTGAGAAAGAGAACTCTGCCCCCCACTTTCTTGATGTCAGTTTGGAGGAGGGTTTTGGCTCTGCAAGGGCAGCCAGGGTCCTTGTCGGTGGCAGCTTGGGTGTGCGAGGAATCTTGATCCATGGGGAATTTCAGCAGCAGCAGGGAGCATAGTGCCTTAGGGCCGGGACACAAAAAGTGTCCCTTTTCTCTGAGAAAGAGAACTCTGCCCCCCAGTTTTCTGACATCAGATTGGGGGAGGGTTTTGGCCCTGCAAGGGCAGCCAGGTCCTTGTCGGTGGCAGCTTGGGTCTGCGTGGAATCTTAATCCATGCGGAATTTCAGAATGCGGCTGTCAACTCCCAGATATGTGGTCTTCGATTCAAACACTGGCACATTTCCTTGTGAAAGAAAACTCAGTCCCCCAGATCCATGATGCCAGTTTTTAGGAGGCATTTAGCCCTACAATTGCAGCCAGAGTTCTAGTTGATGGCAGCTTGGGTCTGGGAAGGATCTTGATCCATGCGGCATTTCAGTGGCGTCCGGGAGCAGAGTGCCTTAGGGCAAGGACACAAAAAGTG
>JAVTVJ010004203.1:0-27806 GCA_034509425.1 Eopsaltria australis
AAACAAAAACTCTCTAACAACATTTTTAATGTCAGAGAATCAAGGCATTACTTTATTCTGGCCAGGATGTTGTTCTGGCCAGGATGTACCACAGAAATCATCTCATCCACACATAGCCCGGGTGTGCAGAGAGGATCATTCCATGATACATAGCTTTTACAAGATTTTTCAGATATTTTATACAGTCAAAACTCATAGAAACTAATTGGGTTAGTGTTCATTGGTCTGGAGCTGAGCAACCCCCAGAATTCAGTTTCTCATTGGATCTAAATTCCCTTGCCTCTGATGTTAATTAAATCTTCTTTCTTATTCCTCTGTTTCCAGACCAGGTGTCTCCAGCTAGCCAGGGGTGTTGTTTGGAGTTGAGGGTCTGTCAATGACTGTTGATAGCTGTTATCTCTTGTGTATCTTCTGTGCTACTCCCAGTCTGTTGAGATGTTAAGCTCATCAGGCCTCACCTAGAGATACAGTGTCCTAGAAAAAAGCTTCAGTTCACTTCCCTTGAGGCAAAGGTGAACAAACCTGGCTGAAGTTATATATTTTTTAAACTGGTATTGAAACATAGTTTTAAAATTAGAATCATAGACAAGAAGTTAGTTAAAATTAGTTGAAATAGACTCAGTAAGTAGACCCAGCTAAAATTAATTTAAAGAAAATAGAGTTAGTAAGTAGACCCAGCTGGAATCAATTAAAAGAATCAATGATTAACTAAAGAATTAGGTTTGAAGCAGGTTTGGAATTGTTATAAATGCATATTATAGTGTTGGCTTTTCGCAAATAATGAATGCTATGTGTATGATGTTGGTCCTTGTGGAAGTGGCTTTTGTTATAGAAATATAATCGTTTTTAAATGCTTTAATGCCTTTTTGTTCTAGCTTAGATGTAGTGGCTAATGTAGCTGTGTTAAAATGTACCTAGCTTAAAATAATTAAACCACCTGCTTAGTTGGATAAGCATGTGTGTAACAGGCTCCTGCCCCAGGACATCTCTATCGACAACAACCATCTGCTGGACACCGATGGACAAAAAGAAGATATTGGAGTCTCCAAAGAAACTACGCATGCTCTAAAAAGGCGGACCCAAGGAGGAGCCATGCTAACGAGTACTTGGAAAATGTAAAATAGTTTGGAGAAAAGTTTGAATATGTATACTTGTCTATGAATATGTAACAGGCTGATACAATAAGAAAAGTATATAAAGAGAGTCTCTCACCATGTCAGATGTGCTCTTGGCTCCATGCCAAGGGTTCCCAGCATCACCTGGACATTGTGACCTTTTACCCTATACCTTGTCCCTTGTCTTTTTATTAAACCTTTAAATTTTAACAGGAGACTGGACCTCATTTTTAACAGGAATGTAGGTGAAGAATTACTTGTCATTTAGTACTTATTCAGCTGTGCTTGCAATAAGGAAATACAAAACATTGCTACATAGATCTAAAAAGGAATGTAGACAGTTACTAATTTTCCTATTGAAGAGAAATGTAAGAAGGAACTGAAAGTTCCCTTAGAAACAATTTGTATTGTCAAAAACCAAAGGGCAAAAAAATTCAAACAAGAGGAAGAGAAGTTTTACTTCATCATTCTAGCCCTCTCCTCAAGTTTCACGACCACTAACTTAAATTAAAAGACAAACTATGCATGCTCAATTAGTATTCAACTAATTATCATACGAAGCAGGGAAATGGGAGGTACCAATATGATGAATGTATCCTTATATTTTGAATATTCAAGACTTCTGTAAACATATAGATCCTGTATTGCTTTGTGCTTTGCTCTGCGTGTTAAAGAGCTATCCCATGCAGTTGCCCGGCGCTGAAATAAACATACACTTTCTAACAGCCCTGTTAGAGAGTCTTTGTCCATCTCGAGTTGGGTATCGATACTAGATCGATACTCATATTTTACTAATTCAGTATGTTTTCCAACAATGGGAGTTTGGATAAGTCCCTGCCTTTTGCCCAGGCCTCTGGCAGCAGGCAGTAACTTTATTGGGGCTGCCATCACCCCAAACCCCACTCTCGTTCTCAAGTTCTTTAAAAATGGCTGATTAGACCTATTACAAAATGAATTATTTATTTAATAGACACAAAATTACCAGACATAAGACTTAAAACAGACTACTACACAGGAATAAGACAAAAAGAACTACTAGTAGATAACATACAGTGCTTGGTAGAGTGTCGGCGAGAGGAGCAAGACGACGATCCAATGTGGTTCATAAATCAAGCTCGTTTATTGTCAGACAGTGCACATACTTATACTACCTTACGTGCTCAAAATATTATTCACTTACAGAAGTTTCACACGGGATTTTTCTCTAATCTAATTAAAACACAGACTGGTCTCAGAAGGCAATAACATCAACAGTTTCTTCTGCCAAGCTAATCTCTAGACACCTGCACTTTGTTTACAGCTCTCATGTCTCCCTTTCCACAGTTGTTTTGAGAACAGCCTTGAGCAGAGGCCTAACACTTATCTATGGAGTCTGGATTGCTCACTTATACCTTATGTCTGTGCAGCCAGAAATGGCCATTTCCCAACATATCCCCCTTCTTTTCTTTGAGCAATCCAGACCATGTTTACATTTTTCTATTATTTATCAAATACTTAACATTATAAACTAATTGACACTTGAACTTAACAGAAATGAAACTTAACAGCACCTAACTTTAACAGTCCTTAAAACTTACCTATAATCACTTAAACTTAACTTCACTTAAACTTAACACTTATATTTAGCAGAACTTAAATTTAACAGAACCTAACCTTAATAGAGCTTAACAGAATTTAAAATCAATAAACTTTAACCTAACATCACTTAAATTTAGCAACACTTAAACTTAACTGAACTTATGGCACTTTTACTCTTATGATTGTAATAACTATTAAAACTATCAATCTTATCTTAATAAACTTCATTTATCATCTATTTTTAAAACTTATATCAGTCAATCAATTTCTTAAAGGCAATGTTACTCTTATTATCTACTTCAGTCTTTTCCCAGTTAAACTGGGTCTTCTTTGCACAAGCCCTCTAGCGACCCATGGCCCTGATCATGGAGCCATTCTTCAACAATTCCTCCTTGTTCCTCTTTGGCAAGCAAAACATTGTGGGTCACTTTGGTTACTTGTTTCATTAAACAGCTATACACAATCTTAACAATTATTATAAACACAATAACAACAACACACAATCGAAGGCCTTCAAATAACAAGGTTTGGATCCAACCTGTGATGCCCAATGAGGACAACCATTAGCTATTCCTAAGTCATTGCTCACTTGCAATTGCTGGGTGAGCTGAGTCAAAGTTTTTAATTGTGCATGTATTGAATTAGAATGATCAGAGAGATTCATGCAACACATTCCCTCAAATTCTTCACACCCATGTCCTTGTGCCAACAATAAAAAGTCTATTGCAGCTCTATTTTGCAACGTGGCGTGTCTCACCGAATCCACATCAAGCAACAAGTCTGAAATTGCTTTAGATGTAGCGTTTGTTTGTTTGGAGAGCCAACAACCTAGTTTGTTCAATTGGGCCAAGGCCCAAGCCGAGGCCACTCCTGGAGCAAGGAAGGAGGCTGCAATAATAGCAGCAGGCGACCAAAACTCGACATTAGATTTACAATCAGAAGCAAAGCCGTGTACAAAGCGTTTCAAGCGCCTGAGATGGTGCTGTCGAAGCTTATTAAGAATCATCGAGGTGTTGGGGGTCAGCATTGTCAACCTTCCAAGAGAACAGGGTCCCCCTTTTATTTTGGAGGGGATACCTGGCCAGGCTCGATCTCCACAAATGAAAAACACGCCACTAGGTAATTTCAAGGGTTGATTAGTAGAATGGGAAATGTTGTGGGAGGTATAATTGCACCATACACGAGTGTCTCTATACACTGAAAGGCTAGAGTTCACATTTGTCGCAGTACCATCGATCCGGGCTTGAGTGCTAGTCCAATTAAAATTCACACACACATCCATTCGCACAGCCCCTAATAGTTCTAGTTCTTGTGGCTCACTTGGTGCAAGGGGCAAATAAGGTGCCCAGGTGTCCCAAGCATCCACCGTGCGGCTGAGATTGGCGTTTTGACACGTAGGTGTTGCAAATGGGCAGGGCCAGTAATCTATAGGAACACCAACTAAACAGGTGGAAAACGGGTTACCAGGCGAGGCTAAGGCGAGACAAATAGAATCCTGTCCCGTAAGATTAGCCATCGTCACCCATACGTTGGTCTTGGGCTGTGGAGGCAGGTAATCGGTCATCCCTTGCGCTCCGGTCGCCATCAGGAGCACCAGCAGAGGAAGGTACCGCCTTGGTCCACTTCGCAGGAATCCACTGTGTCCCTGTGGAAGTAAGCACACACATGTAACCGCGGCCCACATATTTTACTGTTGCAGGGCCCTGCCACATGCCAGTCTGTGGGTCTCTGTACATGACTAGCATTGGCTGTTCATCCTTAGATGAAGGGACACGTCCGTGGATTTGTGCTGGGGGTGCATCTTGATCAGAAAAGATGCACAAGTGATTCAGCACGAACAACGCCTTCAACAGTCTTTCTTGAACATCATGGATGTCAGCATATTTATCTAGGTACTGCTTCAAGGTTTGGTTTGTCCGCTCAACAATGGCCTGTCCGGTAGGCGAATGCGGAATGCCCGTGGTATGTTGCACTCCCCACTTTTGACAAAAACGTCGCATCTTTTCACTGGCATATGCGGGCCCATTGTCCGTTTTTAATTGAGAAGGAACTCCCATTACGGCAAAGCAACAGGTCAGGTGTCGCAGGACGTGGAGGGCCTTTTCCCCTGTTTGAGCTGTTGCCCAAACAAATCGACTGAATGTGTCAATGGTAACATGCACACACTTCAGCCTGCCAAACTGCGGCACGTGGGTGATATCCATTTGCCAGAGTTCACACGGGCCCAGGCCCCGGGGATTCACACCAAGCCCTAGCCCTGGGCCATGGTGGCTACAGCTGGGGCAGGCTCTCACAATACCTTTTGCTTCCTGCATTGTTATCTTAAACTGGCGAAAAAGTCCTTTAGCATTTTGGTGAAAGGTACTATGAGCTTCTCTGGCCTTGCAAAACTCATCCACTGGCACGACCGCAGAAACTAATTGGTCCGCTCTTGCATTTCCTTCTCCAAGGCCTTCCACCCACTTGTGGCTTCTAATGTGGATCACCGCATACGCTTTCTCTCTCTGATGAATTGCAGTTTGTAATCTTCTCAGCAGTTCAAACAACCGCTTATTTTGACAGTCCTTAAGGCGGGCATCCTCTATACGTTGTACAATGCCCGTAACATACATGGAATCAGAAACTACATTTAACTCAGTGGAGTGCCAGTTCAGGAAGGCCCACACAACTGCTGCTAGTTCTAAAGTTTGCAATGAGTCTTGTTCGTCTGCAGTCAGTGTGTGATGGTGCCACTCCCCATCCAACATCCAGGTAGCTGCTGCACGCCGGGACTTTTTTCCTGCATCCGTGAATACCGTCACTGCATCTGGCAGTGGGCGCTCACTTCTTTTGGGCAGGGGAATCCAGGCCTGGTTGTTCATCCAGCGCAAGGTGGTGGACTGCAGCGGTTCTATGTTGACTGCTGCAGCTTGAGTCAACAGGCTGGTTTGAAAGGCCTGGTTGTGTTGTAGATACCATTCTAGATCTTTCCGTTTCATTGGCAAGAAGATTGTCCCCGGCTCCTGGCCTGTTAGGTGTACGATTCTGCTGCGGCCTTTTTGGATCAGTTCAGCTACATTTTCAATTTTTTGTTGAATCGTTGTTGCGGGTTGGATGCTTGTGAACAGCCATTCCAGTACTTTCACATTTTCTGACCTCACCTTCTCCCCCTTTTTCTTTTTGCACTAAGTGCACCAACAAGTTGTGCGCTGCCATTCAGGATGGTGAGGTCAACTGGGACGTCTGGGTCACGTCGATCGACCCAACGCTCGGCCACCTGCGTGCTGATTTTTTGGATTGTCTGTCGCTGAGCAGGGGTGACGGACACCGCCCGTGCAGGGTCGGAGCCTTTCAGCAGCGGCCGAAGGACGTCCAGATCGTCATTGGAGATACCAATCACCGGGCGCAGCCACTGAAGGTCACCAAGAAGGCGCTGTGCATCATGCAGGGTCCGGATGTGTACAGAGAGTTGAAGCTTTTGTGGTCGCACCTGTCCTTCAGTGATGTGCCAGCCGAGGTACTTCCAGGCCGGGCCACGTTGAATTTTGTCAGGGGCAATAACAAGGCCCTGGCTGTGCAACTGCTGCTCCAAAAAACGAAACTGGTCCTTCGTAAAGGAATGAGCTTGGGCGAACAAAATATCGTCCATGTAGTGATACACCATTGTGTCTGCCCAAGCGGCACGAATGGGCTGAAGCGCATTGGCGACAAACAACTGGCAAAGGGTGGGGGAATTCCGCATTCCCTGGGGTAAAACGGTCCATTCAAATCTCTCAAAAGGGGCTTCCTTATTAAGCGTGGGCAGCGTAAATGCAAATCTTGCAGTGTCAATGGGGTGCAGCTTAATAGTGAAGAAGCAGTCCTTGAGATCAATGATGAGCATGTGCCAACCCTCAGGAAGCATTGCGGGGTTAGGGAGGCCAGGTTGAAGAGCACCCATGGCCTGCATTTGAGCATTAACAGCTCTCAAGTCATGTAACAAGCGATATTTCCCAGATTTCTTCTTGATGACAAAAATGGGTGTGTTCCAGGGACTAGTAGAATGCTTTAAGTGTCCCTGTTGCAACTGTTCATGCACCAAGTGACGTGCCTGGTCCAGACTTTCCTTTTTCAGCGGCCACTGCTCGATCCAGACAGGCTTATCGGTGATCCAACCGAGACGGATCGGGAAAGTCCACTTTGCAGTGACCGCAGTCAAAAAGCCTGGTTCGTGAGGACAAGGCCCAGCTGGTCCAGGACATCCCGGCCAACCAAAGCGTTCACTCCTCTGGGCAGTGGCATGATGGTGACATGAATGGAAGCCCGTCGTCCGTCGACGACCACCTGAACCAAATTGGAGCTGCGCTGAACAGAAGCAGCACCGCCCACACCCTCAACTCCATTCAGGGTGTGGTGACATGGCCAGTTCACGGGCCAACATGATGTTGACATGATAGTAATGTCCGCTCCCGTGTCAAGAAGCGCAGGCAGGGTCAGTGTCTGACCTTTGTGCGACCAGGTAGTGTCAACAACTGGTTGTTCAGTCATTGGAACAGTCAGCATTGCCAGGCCCCCGGTAGAACCAAATCCACGGGGTCCCCGATTGGCAAGGTCAGAATGTCTCTGCATTGTAGCAACCATTTGCGGAATGGGCACGAGTTGAGCAATCCTGGAGCCCCTGGGTATGTACAAAGGAGGAAACAGAGTCTGTACCATAATACAAATTTCACCAGTGAAGTCAGCATCAATGATACCAGGTAAGACAAACAGTCCTTTGATGCTTGCAGAAGAGCGGCCGACTAAAAGCGCACCCACGGGCTGGCTGTCCACAATCACAGGGCCACGCACACCCGAGGGGATTTTCACAGGGCGGAGGTCCGTGATGGTGATGCCTATTGCTGTTCCCAGGTCCAATCCGAGGCTTCCCCTTGTGGCGGGGGCAAGGCTGGTTGCTGGCCGAACGGCGTTGGCTGGATGGACGGGTTGTAAACTGGAACGACGGCAGACGAGGGCGCAGTTGTCGGCGGTGGCGCAGTGAGTGCCGGGGCCGCTACTGTTGTCTGGGCGCGGCGGCCATGCGCGCTCTTCTTCCCGTTTCCCGAGCGTTTGCAGGCGAGTGTGGAGTGGGAACCTTTCCTGCAGTGGTTACACCAGACTGGACGAGAACACTGTCGTCTAACATGCCCTTCCTCTCCACATCTATAACACTTGAGCACTCCTGACCCACCCCCCACCTTACCAAGGGGTCGAAGTGGCTGGAGCGCAGCAAAAGCATGCGTGTGAGCCTGGGCTATCTTTTCCCCTATTTTGTCACCCATGGCCGTGACCATCTCAGCTAGAAATGCATGCATCCCCACCGGCACTCGGCTCATCCTTTCCAACATGACTTCAATGGAGGCATCTGCAGGCAGTGTAACTAAAATGTTTTTTGTTTGCTGAGTGCTGTTTTCGAGAACACACTGGCGTAACAGTGCCGCCTGCATCCATTGAGGCACCCCAGAAGCTGTAATAGCTTCGGAGACCTTGTCCACAAAGGCAGCAAATGATTCCTCCTTGCCCTGCTTAATGGACATATAGGAGGGCGTGGGGGGAGCAGTATGTACCTTGTCAATAGCTTCCCTTGCTGTTCACATGGATTCTAGCATAATGTCTGACCCTAACTGCAGCTGCGCAATGATGGCGGACCACTGTGCATGGCCCATAAGTTGCTCAGGAATGACTCCCCACAGGGGGTCACCCTCAGGCCTAGTTTGATTGGCTACTTCGTTACAAAGCTGCTGCTAGTGAGCTTGCCACAGCAGTTTCTGCGACTGGGTCATGATCATCCTAACAATTCCCTTGATGTCCTCGGGGCACAGTATAACGCTTCCCCAAATATAATTTAACATCATTTTGGTGGGCTCCCCGTGCAGGCCGGACTGACTCGCTGTGGTACGTAACTGCGTGAGTAACTTCCAATCGATTGCCGTGTGAGTCGCTTGCTGCCTGCCATCCTGCAGGGTCTCAAACAGCACTGGAAATGCCAGTTCTGCTTGGCTCAGAGTTCTAGCGTCCTGGGCTAGTTTTACATCGCCCTCTTCCAGAGCTTTCTGCTCCACTTTCGCCCAGCTAATTCTACGTCTCCCGTTCCCAACGCGAAACGGAGCATAGCCTCCGCCTCCGCCTCCACCCAGCAAGGGGGGGGGCGCAAGCGGCTTCTGGCGTGCGGGCGGCTGCTCCTGCCGAGAAGGGACACTGATTTCTGGCCCCGTGCGAAAAGGCATAAAATCGCCCGGGGTGGGGGGCAAAGCCGGCTGATCGTCCCCCTGTGGTGGTTCGGACGGCGCACAAGGAAGGGGCAGACACCCCTCCTCCGGCTGCGGCGGCGCGGACGCCGCGGCGGCCGCTAGCTCCGTGCGCGCCGCGGCGGCCGCTTGCTCCGCGGAAGGAGCGCTCGCCTCCGGGGCCGCGCCGCGATCGGGCGGCGACCCTTGCACCCCCAGAACCACACACTTCCCTACGGCCGGCAAGCTAGGCGTTTCGTTCCCAATGCCGAGCATTCCCGGGATAGGGTGCTCCCCTCCCGGGGTCCCCCCGCTCCCTTCAGTGACCCCTTCTAACTTTTCCATGGCTACGGCAGCAACTTTTTCTCAGTCTGGTACCTCTGCAAACAGGTCGTTACCTCCCTCCAGGGCTTCCCAAGTTTCGCGCATGCTTTGTTGCTGTCTAGAATTCCCTCAAACAACTGATCCCCATATTTCCGCCATTCAGGCAGGTCAAAGATCGTATTAGGGTCCCTGAAGCAACCCTTTTCTACACCTAACGTAACTAATCCTGTCACCTGCTTTAAGGTGTCTTTGCTAACTCCCCGCTTTTCTAAAAAGCGTGTTAATAAGTCTACGGCTACCTGCGAATCCATCTCCGTCCAGCTGGTTAACCTCTCCAGGCTGATCGCAGTGGCCTCCGCGTCCCTCCGCGCTGGCCCCTCCGCGTCTTTCCGCGCCGCGTCTATGCGCCGATCGCGATCGCCACGCAGCCTTTCCGAGTGTAGCTGTTCTCGGGCGGCGGACCCCTCTCCGAGGTCCAAGCGATCGGATCCCCCCTTCGCCGTGCAAAGGGTATAGATCTTCGCTCCCCGGTCGCTGCTCCCGGTGCTTTCCCGATCCCGCCGGTCAGGTCCCGCGCGTCTCCGTCCCGTACGTCGGGGTCACCATTTGTCGGCGAGAGGAGCAAGACGACGATCCAATGTGGTTCATAAATCAAGCTCGTTTATTGTCAGACAGTGCACATACTTATACTACCTTACGTGCTCAAAATATTATTCACTTACAGAAGTTTCACACGGGATTTTTCTCTAATCTAATTAAAACACAGACTGGTCTCAGAAGGCAATAACATCAACAGTTTCTTCTGCCAAGCTAATCTCTAGACACCTGCACTTTGTTTACAGCTCTCATGTCTCCCTTTCCACAGTTGTTTTGAGAACAGCCTTGAGCAGAGGCCTAACACTTATCTATGGAGTCTGGGTTGCTCACTTATACCTTATGTCTGTGCAGCCAGAAATGGCCATTTCCCAACAGTAGAGGTACCTATTATTACAGCTAGTGAAAGAAGCAGTACAGCTTAAGATCCAATGTACTTACCACCTAATTGATGATGGAGCGCACATAGAATCTTTTCTCTCAGTTCCCAGGGAAAGTATCCGTGGAGTCATGTCTGACCTTGTGGGAGAAGATCCCCTCTGTATTTCAGGGAGTGTAGGAGACTTGTCTCTGTAGAAATTTGTGTCACTTTTATAGTTTGTAAAACAGTGTCTCTCAGTCAATGATATTTATTTTTCTTTTATCTCTTCCCACATCTGCTCTTCAGACCAAGATGTTGATTCTTATTTGGGGGCCTCAGCCCTTTTGGTGCCAGGAGATGACACCCCTGCCAGGCATTTGACCCAGCCTGGATTATCTCTTCCCTATGTACCACCTATCTGTGGTAGGGGGGGGGAGGGACATCCTGCCACATTCCACTTCTGTGACTAGAGGCACTGATTTTACCTCATGGAGTGATAGTGCAGGTGTCT
This sequence comes from Eopsaltria australis, assembly GCA_034509425.1. Classification (NCBI taxonomy): domain Eukaryota; kingdom Metazoa; phylum Chordata; class Aves; order Passeriformes; family Petroicidae; genus Eopsaltria; species Eopsaltria australis. The sequence goes on from JAVTVJ010004203.1 coordinate 10,705, forward strand.
CTTGCCTCCATGCTATGAAAGCATCCACTTTCATATATGTGTACACCATTGCTGAGTATTTTGATACACATTGTTTTCCCAAGTTGTACTATTGCTTCAAAAGATATTGTATTAATATTGATAAGAAGCACCTGCTGTTGTTTCAGTTTATGTAACACACATACATGTAAGATATGGTATTAAATTCAGAGCGTTCATGGGACTTGAGGAAAATTCAGGGAGTCATTTTTACTTGTGTTGTTATCAGTTGCTGGGGGTTAGGATCTTTCGATTTGTTTCTTTTACCTCATGGAATTTTGTCCCATGAGTTGCTAGGAAACAGTAACGACTGGGTACTTAAGAGAGAAAAGAAGTGGCCAAGCTGAAGAGAGGAGGGCATCTGGCTGCACTTCTCTTACCTGAGGGTTTCTCTTGGAGGGGCAGAGATACCACAAGATTTGGGCTGGTAAAAGAAGGGGCTTGGGCAGCTGCTAGCTCACTCTCTCTCTCTCTCTCTCTCTCTCTCTCTCGGCTTCGGAGGAGGATGGTCGGAGCTGCTGCTTGAGGGAGGGAATTCGCTGCCACCGCTATAGCCCAGCCCAGTCCTGCTTCTTCTGCAATGGCGTGAGCCTCTGCTCATGAGAGCAGCCACTGAACTGGGACCTTATTAACATCCTACCTCACTAAAAAAAAGGAACTCTCACCATCTGCTCCGGAGCCGGGCTGCCGTGGCTCTGCCCCCGCCGTTCTTTTGCTACTTCTCTGAGTTTTCGCTACACTGGAGCCCTGCACCCCCTGCCTGCTGAGACATCTCCTGGTTCCCGCTACAGCTGAGGAGCTTCTGATACATCTCGTCCACCACCCCAGGATTTTTGCTCATTCCTGCCGTTCCAGCTTGCTTCTCCTGAGAGTCCTGCTGGGGCACCGGGATTGTCTGCCCCTGGGGGTTTGTAAAGCAAGCCTTTCTTCCATCCCTTTCCGTCTTGGTCAAGTCCGCCATTACTGCATGATCCTCGAGCCTGCACCGGAGTGCTCCCTGCAGCCGTGGGGGAATAATCCCACCTGCCCTGCCCAACGGGAGCCATCAGCCACCAGCACCCCTGCCGGCTGTGACCATCACTACACCAAAGGGGAAAGTGCCTGTGGCCGAGAAGGCTGTTACTGGGTTTCTGCTTCTGTTTCTTGTTGCTGCCATAGTTGTTATTGTTGGTTTACCTAGTTATACATGCTAGTAAAGAACTGTTATTCCTATTCTCATATCTCTGCCTGAATGCTCCTTAATTTCAAAATTATAATAATTCGGAGGGAAGAGGGTTACATTTTCCATTCCAGGGGAGGCTCCTGCCACCTGTCTTTCAAACGAAGACATCAGTTCATGTGGGATAAGTTGTTCCCCACTCCTTAATATCATAGGAGTATGAGATGCAAACCAGGAGCAAAGAAGAGTTCTTCAGTTGTAGTGATTGAAGGAGTTCAATGGATGGTCAATGATTCTTTTAATTTTTATTTACGCTTCTTGGTTCAGTTTTCTTCTTCACTGAAGCTCAGTTTTGCTAAATGTATCTAGTGTTAGACAATTTTACAATAATCTAAGCAAATACACATGTTATATAATAGTTTGATTGTCTCAGGGGAATCAAAGATGTAATGAAATTCAATTGTTTTTACCTACTTAGGATGTTATTCCAATTGGGAATTTGTTTTACCTTGAAGAGGTAGGAAGACGCATGAAAATTCAAGTCGTATTCAGGGGGAAATATTTTACCCACTGTGACAAACAGAGTGAAGGTATAAATATTCAAAAGCAATACTTGTAAAACTAGAAATTATATACAAATATCAATCAAAATAACTAAAAATATAAAATAATTTGGTACTTCAATAGTACTAAATAAGGATTTAATGCTACATGAACAGTTAAATTTATTCTCTTGAGATTTTTAAAGAAAATGATTATCACCAGATTTACACATTTTGTTAGTTCCAGTTTTGTAAATTTGGAATAGAATCCACGTATCAAACAAATGTTAGGATGCAGTAATTATACCAATCAGTTTTCTCAAGGTTACATTTAAATTTGGAATTCATAAGATTATCCCATTGAATATATTTTCCTTGATTCTTTTGCATTTCATGAAAGATTCCCATGTTCCTTTGACTTATTTCAGTTCAGTCTGTATTTTCGGACTGTATACACAGCAATTACTGTTAATAACTGTGGAAGCCAAAAGCAAATACAAAACTATTTGACTTTGTTCAATTACCTTTGAAAAGTTGCTAAATTTTGTTTCAAGGCACTGATTGTATCATCAGGCTTTGTTGATTTATGGAGACTTGGGTTGTCTCTCCTTCCAGGAGGGATATCACCTTAGCTAGAGTGAGATTTTAGAGAATATTTTTGGGGTGGAGTTCTCACCATTTGAATACTTTCATGAAATGTATAGAGGACTGAGAACAAATGTAGCAATCATTGCAATTTCTTATCAGTGTTACAGCTTGCATTAGCTTTACATGTGAACTTCCCTTTCTAAGGGTTAGGTAACATTTGTTGTATGTGTGTTTAGGAGAAACAACATTGTTAGTTTTTGTTGGGATGGCTGATTAGCCATGCTGCATTATTGTAAATATTGACTTGTAAGCATAAAAATGTAGACCATACCCTAATTAACATTTCTGGTTACAGCAGATTCATTAGGTACTGTGTAGTCCATTATTGCTTCTCTGGGTCCAAAGCCGGCTTTATTCGCTTACAGGATTCCAGGAATTTCAGTAGTTTTCACAGTTGTGCAGGTAGTGAACAGTCCTTCTCTCTGCTGCTTGAATGGATCCTTGTCCCACATCTGGACAGTCACCTAACTTTTATCTAGTGAGGGTATACTTAAACATTCACGGTTATTAGAGAAATCAAAACAACAGAATTTAAGCAATAATAGATATGTTTCCCAGAGAGCTATGGTAGCAGTTCCATCTCTGGCCTCTAGTTGCAAACACAGCGCTATGCTCACTACTATCAGACAGGGAAGTGGAGGAGCAGTCTGCAAGGCTTCATTGAGAAACTTAATCTGTTTCAGAGCAGTCAAACTTGTACAGAGGCAAGAGTGTCACTCTGTATAGAGTTTTGGGACAGGGAGACTGGAAAATCAGTCACTGAGTCCTGAAAGAGTAGGTTTTGCATCAGCATGCCTGCGTTTAGTGGTAATTGCTTGAAGCTGTTAAATGGTTAAGAGGTTCAGTATAACCTATTTGCCAAGTTGACCAGAGTGTTTTGTTATTTTTGATATGTAAAGGCGGTGCCAGGTTTGGATGATTTTGTTCAAGTCTCATCTGGTACTACGGATGAAAAGGCCTTTACATATCTTCCTGGTCAATAGTCAGTTTCTGTTTTGTGTTGTAAAAATAAGGTTTCCAGTATGGCCTCATTTAGAATGCAATCATTCACCAAGTTGACATCCATGTTGTGGATTAATTTTTATCTTTCTTATTTTTTGTCAGCTAATCCTTGTTGTTACAATAGGTTTGTAACGTCTAATTTTTTGCATGACTTTTAACTCAACCTGTATGGATTTATCAGGACTGAGCATGTAAAAACAACTATTCAAATCCTCCTTCTGTCAAACTTCTTTCCATTCACCTATTAATTAATACTGTCAGGAAAATTAATCCACAAACACCAGAGGTTTATGTCCAAAAAGGAGACAGAGGAGTCCTGTAACTTAATTTGAATAAAGGGAGAGGCCATGGGGCATTTCCCCTGGGATCTCTCAAATTTTTAGATGATGCAGCCTCCTTTTTATCCTAATTTCCCAGCCACATTTCCCTCTCTCTTTCCCCATTGACTGAGGTACTTGAGAGGTACAGACTTCCTGAAATGCCTAATACCTAAGACCCCCTTCTAATGTATGCCCTACCCCCTTTTCTTTTCCTTGTGTCAGTCAGTGGTATTCCTATGGAATTTCTGGTTCTTTCCATTGTTTCTTTCATTTCTCTGTATCTAGTTTTATTTACCAGCAGACCCACAGTTTGTAAAGACAAATCCCTCTCATTCCTTTCAATCCCTCCTCTTTTATTTTCTAAATAATTGTCTTTACAAACTTTAGTTATCATTGACTTAATTTTCTGTTCCTGGGTCCTTTTTGGTTTTGCAATTATTTGCAGTGACATCATTTTCTGTCCTTTTGTAGCCATTTCTGGATCAGTAGGCATGGCTACTACATGCATCCCTTTGACCACATGTTGAATAAGTTGCACTAAGCAAGGGATCAGGCATGGTTAAAAGATGAGAGTTGGTACAGCACATAAGAGGGAAAAAAAGCATTTGTTTAACCCATAATCCACCAGGTAACCATGAAAGCATGTCCCATTTCCATCCTTTCCACGTTTGGACTGGTACATGAGTTAACTTTTTTATTCCATTTGTTTCACTACTTTTCCACTGTCATCTATTTGCAAACAGCAGCTAGTAATTTAATTTTCTACGCACTCCCCCTTCTTCTGCTAATAGATAAACCCAAAGATAAAGTCCAGTCACAAACACTTTTCCCCACTTATACATCTGTTCTATTTAGAAAATAAATGCCTCTTTCAGAAGAATGAAGTTGCCATGGACTTCTTTCTTCACCCTAAAATCCCGTTCTATTATGGTTTTCACTCAGGATGCTGATTCTCCATTTAGGTTCGACTAGGCTGGCCACCCATGGCCAGTCTTCAGATCCTCATGGCCCTCTGTTCTGCATGTAAGGAGTCATACCAATTTGCCAGGGTTGATAGCGGAAGGTAACACGAGGGCTGACAAGTTGGCTAACCCAGCATGGGTAGCATCTCAGCCTGATACACTCGCACACGCCAAGGCATTGCATGGTTTTTTCCATCAGAACGCACATACCCTGCAGAAGTAGTTTCAGTTGACGTCAACTGAGGCCCGTGACATTGTCAAGTTGTGTGACGACTGTCACGCACTGGCTGCGCCTTTCAAGTATGTGCATGTCACAGTGGACACCTTCTCCTCTGCCATGTGGGCTACCGCTCTGATGCCTTTTTCTGGTCTTAGGAAATAAAGGCTCAGACACAGTGAAAGGGTTGGGGGTAGTTTACCTCGGTATTTTAATAGGATCCCGTTCGATTGCTTCTGCCGTCCAGGTAGAACACGCCGCAAAAGCCCCCTCCCTCCAATAGAGTATATAATTAAAGACTCTACACATTAGCATATCTAACCAGAGGGCCCAATAAGGGGCCGGGGTGGGCTAACTTCTAGTTTACAAAATCTATCCTACTAGGAGACTTTAAGGGTTCACGAAAACAGGGTGTTTGGTCTCTAACTCTACATGGTTTCAGGGGTGTTTAGTCTCCTGGCCTGCTAAACACCATGAAACCAGGCTAAACTATCACCTAAGGCATCACAAGTATGCATGCTGATACTTGTGAATACAGGGAACAGTGTAAAGAATATTCAGGAGAAAAAGCAGAAAAAATCCTTCAGGCATCATTTCCCCCCTTTTAGAGACTAACAAGATTCTACTTTGTCTGGTCTCTACTCTACCTTACTCTATTCTACATTACCCACAGTATTGGTTTACACAACCAGCCGACATGCAGGCTACTATACAGATGATAACTACAATTACAACTACTATAAATGTTTCTCTTATCCAGGCCCAGTTTGGTAACCATGAGGTAAGGGTGTGAAAGATCTGGTCAAATTTCAAGGTGTCAATTTTGGAAGCTTAAAATGCCAATCAACGGTCAGTGACCACCCCCATCTAGAGGTGGTAACTGGATACAGAACCAGCAACTGTTCTTATTAAGAACTTTGGACACATTTTGGATTACAGCCTTGTGTAAATCATGGGACAAACCCTGAGTCATAGTTACCATTTGGGCAGATAACAGACACGTAAAGAACAGTTTAAACCCCATCCTCCTGATCTGTATCAGTCTTTGCTTTCTTGATGGTCTCGGGAGCCGAAGCCTTCTTCACTCTGGAATAGTGGATCCACGGTCCCTTGCCAGCAACTTTGATAGCAGTGAGGGTGGTCAGCAAAACTTGGAACGGTCCCTTCCACTTGGCTTGCAAGGGGTCACCGTCCCACCACTTGATGTAGACCCAATCTCCGGGCTGGAACTGATGAGCAGGTGTGTCCAGTCCTATTGGCCTGGACAACACGACAAATCTCTGGAGCTTCTGCAAAGTGGAACTCAAAGCCATTAAGTACTTCTGCAAATCAGCTTTACCCTTCACATGAATCTCTTCCGGGATATGTGGAGCCTGATAAGGCCTGCCATATAATATTTCATAGGGACTTATATTGTCCCTTCGCCTTGGCTGTATGCGGGTTCTCAGCAAGGCTATTGGCAGGGCTTGAACCCAGGTCATGGATGTTTCTTGACAATTTTTACAAATCTGGGTTTTGAGGGTTCCATTCATATGCTCAACTTTGCCACTTGCCTGGGGCCTGTATGGTGTGTGCAGGTCCCAGGCAATTCCCAGAACCCTGCTGACTTCCCCAACTACCGTTGCAACAAAGTGAGTTCCCTTGTTAGATGACATTCTTAGAGGAACCCCGAATCTTGGAATTATATGATTCAGCAAGGCTTTCACTACTTCTCTTGCTGTGTTAGTACGACAGGGGTAAGCTTCAGGCCATCCACTGAAGGTGTCAACCAGTACCAGTATATACTTACATCCCTCTTTGCGTGGCATCTCAGCAAAATCGATCTGTCAATAATCTCCCGGGAGATCTCCTGTTTTTGTCACCCCTAACACAACCCGTTTGCTCGTATCAGGATTGTTTTTACGACAGGTATCGCACTTGCTGGTTATAGACTGCACGATATCTGTCATCCCTCTCCCTATTACCACCTTTCTAAGATGTTTTAGAAGATTTTCTGTTCCCCAGTGAGTACTTTCATGCTCTCGCTGGGCTATTTCTCGAAGGAGGAAGGGTGGAGCTACAACCTGTCCCGTTGAGGTAACGGCCCACCCCCCTTCTTTGATCTCAGCCTTAAGGTGCTTGATTAACTTGTGATCCCCCTGATCGTATTTTGGGGTAAACTCTGACAAATCTATTTCTTTCTGTGGTATCACTGCAAAAATGCCTTTTTCTGCAACCCCTCTTGCTGCTTCATCAGCAAAGCGATTTCCCAGTTCAGGGGCTTTCTTCCCTCTTTGATGGCCTTTGCAATGCATGATAGCTACTTCTGTTGGCTTCCAAATACTCTGCAGAAGTGCAAGAATCTGTTCAGCATGCTTAATCTCATTACCTTGTGCAGTCAGCAGGCCACGTTCCTTCCAGATAGCTCTGTGGGCATGAACAACACTGAAGGCATATTTGGAATCAGCCCAGATGTTTACCTTCTTTCCCTCACTCAGCTCTAGAGCCCTTGTTAGTGCAATGAGTTCAGCTTTCTGTGATGATATATCTGGAGGCAAGGCTTTTGCCTCTATGACTTTATCTGTGGTGGTTACAGCATATCCCGTCATTCTCTTACCATTTCTCATGAAGCTGCTTCCATCGGTATACAGCTCCCAGTCTGGGCTCTTCAGGGGAATGTCCTTCAGGTCTGGTCTGCTAGAATAAGTCTCCTCTATTGTCTGTAGACAATCATGTTCAGGCACGCTGTCAAGTAATGTGGATGACAAAAACATTGCAGGGTTTACCACAGATGTTGTTTTCAGAGTAACATCATCCTGATCCAGCAACACAGACTGATACTTCAGCATTCTGCTAGGGGATAGCCAGTGATTCCCCTTCTGTTCCAGCACAGTTATTACTGCATGGGGTACATACACGACAATGTGCTGTCCAAGGGGGAATTTACGGGCCTCCTGTATTAGAAGGACAGTTGTTGCCACAGCTTTCAGGCATCCAGGCCACCCTTGACTAACATTGTCTAGCTGTTTGGAAAAGTAGACTACAGCTCTTCGCTGGTCCCCAAGGTGCTGTGCTAGTACTCTCAGAGCAGCATTCAGTCGCTCATATGTAAAGAGTTCAAAAGGCTTATTCAAATCCGGCAGCCCCAAGGCTGGGCAGACATTAGGGAACGTTTCAACTGTTTGAAGGCAGCCCTTGCACTTTCTGTCCACATGATTGTTACCTTTTCGGCTGCCTTAAGGACCTCATACAGAGGTTTTACCAGCAGTCCATAGTTTGATATCCATAGGCGACACCAACCTACCATTCCCAGGAAGGCTTGCATTTCTCTCACAGTGTGGGGCTCTGGAAAGCGACAGATAGCTTCCTTCCGTTCTTTGCTGAGTTGTCCGTGTCCACGGAAAATTTCCAGCCCCAGGTAAACTACTGTTTCCCTGGCAATCTGGGCCTTCTCTCTCGAGACCCGATAACCACTCTCGCCCAAAAAGGTCAACAGACTTACGGTTAGCTGGATACACTCATCTCGCATTCTGGTTGCCACTAGGATGTCATCAACATACTGAAGAACAACTCCTCCTGGCTCCTGTTTCCTCCAGTCCTCCAGTTCTTTTGCCAGCTGGTTTCCAAATAGCATGGGACTATTTTTGTAGCCTTGAACCAAGACTGTCCAGGTGAGCTGGGTCTTCCTTCCTGTTTCAGGGTTTTCCCACTCAAAGGCAAAAATTTCTTGGCTGTCCTTATGCACAGGAATGCAGAAAAAGGCATCTTTAAGATCTAAAACAGTGAACCACCCTAATTCGTCTGTTAGTGTAGTCAAAAGTGTGTAAGGATTGGCTACAACTGGATATATGTCTTCTGTTATTTTGTTAATTTCCCTTAGATCCTGCACTAATCGATAACTCTTACCATCTGCTTTCTTCACTGGTATAATTGGGGTGTTATACTTGGATTCACATTCCACTAGCAACCCAAATTTGAGAAACTTCTCAATTATGGGTGCTAGTCCTTTGCGACCTGCTAATTTCAGAGGGTATTGTTTTTGCCTTACCGGTGTAGGTCCTGCTTTGAGTGTAATACTTACAGGTTCAGCTCTTTTGGATCTCCCAGGGATATCATTGGCCCATACTATAGGACTGACAGCATCTTCTATTTCTTTGGGAATTTCTCCATGGCATTCCTGTATAAGAATAGCTGCTGCTTCTATGAATTTAGATTCAGGAATTATGACTTTTACCCCCCCGTCTCTGGACAATTTAATTTCTGCCTCTAATTTCTCTAATAAATCTCTGCCCAATAATGGCATTGGTGAATTTGGCATATACAGGAACTGGTGTGTCACCCAGTGTTTTCCCAATTTGAATTTTAAAGGTTGGAAAAAAGGCCTTGTTTCACTTACCCTGGTGTCTCCTACCACATCCACAGTCTCTTGGCTCAGTTTACCTTTTAAAGTATTTAATACAGAATAGGTCGCCCCTGTGTCAACCAGAAATTCAACATCCTCATTTCCCAGCTTAACTATAACTGAAGGCTCCGCTGGGGGTGATGCCCTTGATTGCTGTCTATCATAATCCACAGCTAGTTCTGGAGCTGGGGGTGTCTTTTTCGTTCGTGCTGGACACTCATTTTTCCAGTGTCCCTTCTGCTTGCAAATGGCACATTGGTCCTCAGCTAGAGGAAAACGGGTCCCCTCTTTGGTGAGTTGGATGACTTTCCCTCATTGTGGTTTTTCTTATGGTGGGGCTTATTCTGTTTGTTCTTATCTACTGAATCCCTGTTCTGATATACTTGCCAGGCTATTTTCAGCATCTCACTTATATCCATTACCCCCCTTTTTTGCAGTTTTTTCCTTATATCATCTGTTGACTGGCCCATAAAAATGTAAGCCAGCTGGTACTTCTGATCAGGTGCTTCGAAGATCAGAGTTGTGTATTTCCGTGCAGCCTCTTTCAGTCTATTCAGAAACTCTGCAGGAGTCTCATTTGGATTTTGTTTGATCTCAAATAATTTAGAAAAATTCACTACTTTAGGAAGGCCACATCTTAACCCATAAACCACCCATTTCTGAAACTGCTTTAATTTTGCCATTTGTTCAGGGACACTGGGATCCCAGCCAGGGTCAGCGAGTGGGTATATGTCATTAGGCATCCCTTGGAGAGTTCCAGCTGCAGTTTGGGCCTGTATAGCATCTATGGCAGCTTTATTAACCATCTCCCTTTCTGTGTGTCGTGGTTTTAGTTCGCTTATTCAGGTTTGTGGCTAAATGCCAGCACACTTACCTAAATTTACTTGATTGCTTGTTGTGAGATAAGGATTAGGAGTAGGCAAAGCAGGCTCAAACTTTATAAAGTACAAAGAAGTTTTATTAATATATCTAAGACAAAGGGAAAAAAGAAAAAAAACTCAAGAAAAAAAACCAGAACAAACTCCCCAGACCACCCCTCCTTCCCCACCTCTCCATTTCATTCTCCCTGACAACAGACAAAAGACAACACTTTGACCTCCAGTCAGTTTACCACTTCAGAAACAGCTCTTGTTCTAGTTCATTTAGGGAGAGAAGTTTCCTTTGCTTACACCATGGATCTTCTGTAAGAAAAATACAGTTTTTATGGGTCTTCTGCCTCACCATTAGCCGCCGCCCGGAGCAAAGTCCAGCTTAATGGTGGATCTCTCCCACACCAGTAGCCTTCCCACAGCTACTATGGTGGGTTATGAACAGTCCACAGGGTACCTGTTTTAAAGATGCCCAGTTCAATTGCAGCAACAAAGAAAATCCCTTCTTCTGTGCTTAGCAACACAGGTTCTCTTGACAACTCAGGTTCTCTAGCATTCTCCCCGGGACCAGGGCTCTGAGTCACAGCCTCTCTTCTCTCTTGGTTCTAGTTTCTCATCAGGCTGTACTTTTCCAACACTTACTTGTCTGTACTTAGGTATTTCAGTTCATTGGCTGCAATAAGAACCTCACATCCCCCTTTGGACTATATCTTCATATATTACAGAGAATTTATTAGCTCAGTCCCCAACCATGGGTCTCCAAAAGAGTTTTCAGCTTCATTTTTGAAGCAACTTCTCATGCACCTCCCTCTAGGTATCAGTTCTGCTTTCCTCACTGACTGTAAAGTCTCTGCACTGCACTATGTAGATGTCCTCACTCGTTCCTCTCTCTGCGAGGAAGGATGGGTGTCTGTGAGTTTAGTCCAGGCATGAACAGAGTTAATTTCTGTCTCTCTCTCTCTCCGGCAGTGTGAGGATCACATGCTCTTTGCCGGGCTGCTTGAACAGGTCCGAGCTAGATGCCAGACGCTCTCAGAGTCTCTGCTTGGCTCGGCCAAGCTGGCTCGGCCTGCTGGGGCCATCTAGGCCTGGGGTGACAGGGCAGGGCCTGGCCCGAGCTGGATGGAGTCCAGCCTGGTCCTTGCCTGGCCCGGAGCAGGGGCCTGGCTCTCCCTCTCGTGTAGCCTGGAAAAGAAACTCGAGATCATTTTAGCAAGGAGGTAATATAAAAGGGGATCTTTATTTTTAAGGTCTTCAGGAGCAGTTATGGAAAGGTGTCCATAAAAGCCCGGCCCCTCCAGGGGTGAGTACATATTTATAGCTTTTAGGAAATTAGCATAATTGATTAAGAGCACCAATAAGGAGAACAAGTGGTGATTCAATTCCCCCTCAGGTCCAGCCCCCTTCCCTGGAGCCCCCCTCTCAGCACTGGCTGCACTCTGCTTATGAAAATGTACCTCAGAGTTGTTCTCGGCCTTGGTTCCCAGGAAGAACTGAGATAGGACAGGGCCTTGCAACCCCCTGGGGCTTGGAGCTCTTGAATTTGTTTTGTCTTTCTGCTTAGGGAAAGGATATGGAAAGGTACTGGAAAAACTAGCTATTAATATAGTAGGCTACAGAGCCACAAAAATATGGGCAGAGGTAAGAGAACATATAAAAAGAAAAAAGGCAGAAAAACCAAACGCATCATTCCCCCCCTTTTTAAGACTAACAAGAACTCTTCTGTCTAGTCTCTTACTCTGCATTCAAACATACCTCTGGTTTATACAACTGGCTATCCCACTAGTTGTTACACAGATGCTAATTATAACTACATTTACTATGAACATTTCTTTTATCTAGGTTCAGTTTGGTAACCATGAAGTGAGTGTACTGAAGATATTCAAGGTTCAGTAAGCTCTTTTGAGAGTTACTTGGTGTAGAATTTGAGTTTGCTTTCAACTTTCAACCAAATTTCTAAAAAAATTTTTCATTCAGATTTGCATAAGAACAACAACTAGTGTTAATGATTTTGTGGCTAGTAGGAAATTAAGAGCTATTTTGTTTTGTCAACAGCCTTTAATATGATTAAACATTACATTTGGAATCACAGCTCCATGGCACAGGCCCAATCTTTATCTTGGGGCAAAACTTACCAGGCCAGATTCTCAACTTGACAAGTTGTCCTTATGAAGAGCTTTTGGATACATTTTGGACTAGAGTTACCTGCAAATTTTAGGACCAAATTTGAATCACGGTTACCAACTGTACAGATAAGAGGTACAAAAGAACAGTTTAAATCATATCATCTCAATTTGTATCAGTCTCTGTTTTCTGGCTGTTTATGGAGCAGACGTCTTCTTAACTCTGGAGCAGTGAATTCAAGGCTCTCTGCCAGCAGCTTTGCATTTGGTGAGGGTAGTCAGGACTTGGAATGACTCCTTTTACTTAGCTCGTAAGATTACTGTCCCTTCATTCAACATAGACTCAGTCTCTAGGCTTGAATAGTTGCTAGTCTTCCTTCCTTCTAGATGACTTTGCTCAGTTCTAGATCTTTCATTGATATAATCAGTTCAGCTTTTTATGATGGTACATTTGATGGTAACACTTTTCTCATGGTTACCTGGTTCGTGGTTGTTCCTGCATAACCTGTCTTTTGTTTGCCATCTCGCATGAAGCTGCTCTCATCTGCATACAGCTCCCAGGCTGGCACATCTTTCAGGTCTGCTCTGCTGGAATAGGCTTCTTCCATGGTCTGCAAACAGTCAGACTTAAATACATTATCAGTTAGTGCTGGGAAACAGACCATACTAGGATTGACAGCAAAACGTTTTCAGAATAACATATATCCAGTTTAACAGATAGCATTGGCATAGGGTCCATTCGTCTAATGTTCACAGAACATAACTTACAGTGGGTTGCATGCAACTGTGGATGTATCCAATTCTTGCTGCTGGTCTTGGAATGCAGCAATTTTCAGTTGCTGACTGCCCTAGTTCTCAGTTTCAGGATTATTTTACATAATAGTAAAGAGTCCTTGGTCTTTTTTACTCACAAGGATACAGGAGAAGGTCTTTTACAAATTTAACTCAGTAAACCATTCTAAGATATTTGTTAACACAGGACTCTGCTTACTTATAGCATGGTTTAAGGGAGCCTAAAAACGGCTTCTTGTTCTTTGGGCTCGGTGTTTCCCTTTTGAGTGCTTACCAGAGCAGACAAAGAGCGCTCGCTGCCCTCGCACGGCCGGGGACGGGCGCGGCATGCGGGCACCCCCGCCCAGGGGCACCCCGGCTCGCCCGCGCTCGGCCCGTGCTGCTGCTCACAGCGGCTCTCGGGTGTCCTTAAAACAAGCTCGTTACTGTGGAAAGTGCGATAGGGCCGTTCCTGCTCTTAGATCTCACACTCCCGGCCCGCTCTGGGCCGGTGCGGGCGGGGCCCAGGAGCAGCGAGTGAGCCGGGCCGTGGCCGCGCAGCGGCGGCCCCGCCTCCGCCAGAGCAGGGCCGAAGCAGCGCAGCGGCAGCCCCGGTCCCGGTTCGCTTCCTGGGACCGCTCCCCCGCGCATCCCCCGGCCGTGACCAGGGCAATGGCAGGAATCACCTCCGCCCCTCTCAGAGCGGCTGGTGCCCCGCTTCTGTCACGGGGGAGTGACCGCCCTGCTCGCGGAGCCGTCCCGGAAGTCCGGGAGTCGCCCTTGCCTTAAAATCTTGGAAAAACTTTTTACAGATGGAACATAGAAAGTGGGGGCTTCTCCCACTTCCCTTACAATGGTGCGAACCGAGCTTTCTCGGCCGTTCCACAAAACTTGCTGGAAGCGAGGATCTCTCCCTCGCCTCCCACTAAGGAGCAGGCTGGACACCCAGCCTCTCCACAGACCTGTAGGAAGCGAGGATTTCTCACTCGCCTCCCACCAAGGAGCAGGCTGGGCACCCAGCCGCTCCACAAACCTGTAGGAAGTGGGAATCTCTCCCCAGCTTCCCACCAAGGAGCAGGCTGGGCACCCAGCCGCTCCACAAACCTGTAGGAAGTGGGAATCTCTCCCCAGCCTCCCACCAAGGAGCAGGCTGGACACCCAGCCGCTCCACAAACCTGTAGGAAGTGGGAATCTCTCCCCAGCCTCCCACCAAGGAGCAGGCTGGACACCCAGCCGCTCCACAAACCTGTAGGAAGTGGGAATCTCTCCCCAGCCTCCCACCAAGGAGCAGGCTGGACACCCAGCCGCTCCACAAACCTGTAGGAAGCGGGGCCCATCCCCCACCTCCTACCAAGAAGCAGACCAGGCCTCCCCCGGCCGCTCCATGCCCAGATGTCTCCAGGCCAGCTTTCAATTCAAAACTCGCATGTGCTAAACATGAAATAAACTTTCGCACTGTGATTTGCTTTTCTCTACCAGTGAACAATCTCAGCCGAGATCACACACCCGCCTCCTCCCCACCAGCCGATCTCTGGGGCAGGTTGGAAAATCGGCAACAGGAAAAACTTGGAGAAATGATTTCAAAAGCAAATTTTCTCACCACCACGCCAGGTTGTCCTGGGATCGCTAACAATTACTGACTTTAAACAGATACACAATACATAAACAATACACACACATACAAACTACACACTACACAACGAAAAGAACCACCTTTATACTACCTCCTGTGGGATCTTGGAACCATGGTGTCTCGACCTCAGGCCCGTGGCAGGGAATTCTTTAGATTGCTGTCAGAAAGGAATTCCTTGCAGGATGTTTTCGGTCCAGAGGAAGGGTACCAGGTTCTCGTGTCCCTTCTGGGTGTGCCAAATAACTGTTGCCTTTTCCCCCAGCCTGGAAAAGAAACTCGAGATCATTTTAGCAAGGAGGTAATATAAAAGGGGATCTTTATTTTGAAGGTCTTCAGGAGCAGTTATGGAAAGGTGTCCATAAAAGCCCAGCCCCTCCAGGGGTGAGTACATATTTATAGCTTTTAGGAAATTAGCATAATTGATTTAAGAGCACCAATAAGGAGAACAAGTGGCGATTCAATTCCCCCTCAGGTCCAGCCCCTTCCCTGGAGCCCCCCTCTCAGCACTGGCTGCACTCTGCTTATGAAAATGTACCTCAGAGTTGTTCTCGGCCTTGGTTCCCAGGAAGAACTGAGATAGGACAGGGCCTTGCAACCCCCTGGGGCTTGGAGCTCTGGAATTTGTTTTGTCTTTCTGCTTAGGGAAAGGCTATGGAAAGGTACTGGAAAAACTAGCTATTAATATAGTAGGCTACAGAGCCACAAAAATATGTGCAGAGAGTACAGAGAACATATAAAAGAAAAAAGGCAGAAACCAAACGGCATCACCCGGAGCACAGTGCCTTAGGGCCGGGACACAAAAAGTGTCCCTTTTCTCTGAGAAAGAGAACTCTGCCCCCCAGTTTCTTGATGTCAGTTTGGAGGAGGGTTTTGGCCCTGCAAGGGCAGCCAGGGTCCTTGTTGGTGGCAGCTTGGGTCTGCGAGGAATCTTAATCCATGCGGAATTTCAGCATGCGGCTGTCAACTCCCAGATATGTGGCCTTCGATTCAAACAATGGCGCTTTTCCATGTGAAAGAAAACTCAGTCCCCCAGATGCATGATGCCAGTTTTTAGGAGGCATTTAGCCCTACAATTGCAGCCAGAGTTCTAGTTGATGGCAGCTTGGGTCTGGGAAGGATCTTTATCCATGCGGCATTTCCGGTGGCGTCCGGGAGCAGAGTGCCTTAGGGCCGGGACACAAAAAGTGTCCCTTTTCTCTGAGAAAGAGAACTCTGCCCCCCAGTTTCTTGATGTCAGTTTGGAGGAGGGTTTTGGCCCTGCTAGGGCAGCCAGGGTCCTTGTCGGTGGCAGCTTGGGTCTGTGAGGGATCTTGCTCCATGCGGAATTTGAAGAGGCGGCAGTCGACTCCCAGACAGGGGGCCTACGACACAAATGATGGCACTTCTCCACGTGAAAGAAAACTTAGGCCCCCAGATTCATGATGTTGGTTTGGTGTAGGGTTTTAGCCCTACAAATGCAACCAGATGCCTGGTTGATGGCAGCTTGCGTCAGAGAATAATCTTGATCCATACGGAATTTCAGGTGGCGTCCGGGAGCACAGTGCCTTAGGGCCGGGACACAAAAAGTGTCCCTTTTCTCTGAGAAAGAGAACTCTGCCCCCCACTTTCTTGATGTCAGTTTGGAGGAGGCTTTTGGCCCTGCAAGGGCAGCCAGGGTCCTAGTCGGTGGCAGCTTGGGTCTGTGAGGGATCTTGCTCCATGCGGAATTTGAAGTGGCGGCAGTCGACTCCCAGATATGTGGCCTTCGATTCAAACAATGGCGCTTTTCCATGTGAAAGAAAACTCAGTCCCCCAGATGCATGATGCCAGTTTTTAGGAGGCATTTAGCCCTACAATTGCAGCCAGAGTTCTAGTTGATGGCAGCTTGGGTCTGGGAAGGATCTTTATCCGTGTGGCATTTCAGGTGCGGTCCGGGAGCACAGTGCCTTAGGGCCGGGACACAAAAAGTGTCCCTTTTCTCTGAGAAAGAGAACTCTGCCCCCCAGTTTCTTGATGTCAGTTTGGAGGAGGGTTTTGGCCCTGCAAGGGCAGCCAGGGTCCTAGTCGGTGGCAGCTGGGGTCTGCGAGGAATCTTGATCCATGCGGAATTTCAGCAGGCAGCAGGGAGAACAGTGCCTTAGTGCCGGGATACAAAATTGTCCCTCTTCTCTGAGAAAGAGAACTCTGCCCCCCACTTTCTTGATTTAAGCTTGGAGGAGGGTTTTGGCCCTGCAAGGGCAGCCCGGATCCTTGTCGGTGGCAGCTTGGGTCTGCGAGGAATCTTGATCCATACGGATTCTCAGGAGGAAGCAGGGAGCACAGTGCCTTAGGGCCGGGACACAAAAAGTGTCCCTTTTCTCTGAGAAAGAGAACTCTGCCCCCCACTTTCTTGATGTCAATTTGGTGGAGGCTTTTGGCCCTGCAAGGGCAGCCAGGGTCCTTGTCGGTGGCAGCTTGGGTCTGTGAGAGATCTTGCTC